>VWZP01002400.1:2109973-2219910 GCA_013396995.1 Dicaeum eximium | reverse complement strand
AAAAAAAAAACACAAAAAAAACCCAGAGGTGAAAAACAGAGTATTCTGATAATAATTTTAGGAACAAGGGCTGAGACACTGCAAGCAGATGGGACATGTATAAGCAAAATGCAAAACCTAGTTAAGGCAGAGTTTTATTGGTATAGACCTGCTGGGGGACACATCTCTTGGATAAAAATGACTATGAACACTAATAACTGCTGCTTACAAAGCCTAGAACTAATGTGTTTCCAGAAAGCAATTCAGTTGGCTGATAGATATACTGGGTTTTTTAATAAGGTGTTTACCTTTTTCATTCAGAATTTAGGAGGCACAAGATATTCCTGTATTCTTCTTCAGCATATTTTCTTGTTAAATTTTTCATTTCCCCGAAAGCATGGCCAACTCACAGCACTATGGCTGCTCTACGTGTGCTCCTAGTAATCATTTATGAGGTGTTTTTTTTTCCTCAGGCCTTTGAATCTTATTCTTTAGAAACACAACATATTGCATTTTTTCAGAGAAAAAAAATTCCCAGCTATGTCTGCCCCACCATAAACATTTGATAGAATTAGTAGTTCAATATAAAGAGATTAAACAAGCTGGAATAATGTCTATTCCAGCACAGAGATGCACAGTAACAAAGGCTTAAGAGAAAACATGGTACTAGAAAATGAAGCTTTAAAGCAGTTCTGAAATTCTCCATCATAAATCAAGATTATGTTCTAAGGTAATGATACTGTGAACAAGAAAGCTGCCTACAACCTGTGGTTTATGAAACTGTCAATACTTGAGCCACATTTATCTCTAAAGCACAATGTTTTCTGTGCAAGCAAGAAACAGCTTTGTTTTATGTGTTATCATCGAAGATGAGGAAAATCTGTAACATAACTGTCTCAAAAGCAAGAATACAGATTTCAAAACCAAACATGGCACCTGAAGTCAAATTTGATATGGAACTCCTCACGAATGGTTTTGACAGATTGAAAGGATTACACTGATCTAACTGAAGTTTGCTGAAGCCACTTGTATAATTAACTTAGGTTACTATTATTGTACCCAAGCTATTGTGGATGGTGTTACAGCAAAGATCTACAGAAACACCAAACTATCCTAAAGTTGTAAGATTACCAGATTTTATCTTAAAAACACCCATTGGACCATCATCTTAAAACACATTTTGAAAGTACCTCTGAAAGAGCAAACTGTATTTGGTCATGTCAGTAACTATGCTCAGTAACAAAGATTTCTGGGGTAGCAAAGAGGTTCCTCAGAAGATAGTTGTAGTCCTGGAATGAAATGAAATTCCAGAAAGACAAAGGAAGCAAGCCAGCTCTCTTCTCCAAGCCACCTTTCCTAACACACTCATAAATAACAAACCCTCACAAACATAAGCAACATCTTGTCACAGAGAAGCACTGCAATGTTTATACAATTTTTCCACGGAGAAAACATGACAGAACAAATTATATGTAACAGATTAGTCACATTACTAAATGTTCTTGGGGAGAACTCTCTAAGCCACTGGTAGAACTAGAGGGAACAGTCCAGGTTCAACACCTACCTAACAAAATAGTGATTTTTACAACATAATTTTCCTGAATAGAAAAAAAAATTGTTTTAGAAAAAAAAAAATTTAAAAATAGGATCTACAGAGAATGTAAGTAGATATAGCACAACGACAACTAAGAGAAGTAGATCTTTACCACCAGGGAGTTGAGGGGGAAGCTGAGTGGCAATGAATACCAAATTTCCCTAACTTACCTCAGTTACAGAGTTAAAAATAAACTCTGCCAGTCCAGAAGACTGCAGTGTGTCCTGTGCTATTAGTTTTTGTACACAAGCGTGACAGTTTGGAGACTATGCCAATGTCAACTCCTCAATTCCACAATTGCATTTGAATTGGAAAATAATCTTTACTGTGGACTGAAACATTCATTCTCAATTGCAGCTTGACACTTAGGGAGAGACCACATCTGGCAAACCCAGACAGAGAGATCAGTGCCTACAGTTACTGAATGACTTAACCTCAGGAAAATAATTAATTTACTACCAGGAAAGCCATTAGTTTTTCAGTGAGTTTCTTCACAGACACTTGTTGAAGTAAGAGTCTGATACTCCTGCTGCATATGCAGTAATATAAAAATTGTAGTTTCTCTTCCTGCCATTCCAAACCAAATGCCAAGACTCAGTTTTAAAGATAATTCATTTTGAGCCAAAGAGCTCGTTTTGGCTCTAAAAGGAAAAGCCCAGCAAGATGAAATGTGGAGAGACCAGACCCCAAAATAAACTTTTGGGCAATCTGCAGCTCTCTTGAGAGGGCAGAGAGCAAAGCCAGTGCTTTGGAAGAACTGCTCATGAGGCACTTGCAAAAGGAAGAAGTTGTCTGAAACTCATACTGAGCTTTCAACATCTTTCTAGGAGTATCTAGTTTCAAGCAAAATGAACATTCCCCTTAATTTTCTCCATTCTCCTCAATGCAAACTGTGTCCCTTTCAGCATCTCCCAAGGAGAGGGTGGTTGCAAAAACAATTTGGTTTTGTTGAATTGGTTAGCCAAAGCAGGAGGAGCTGTTCAGCATTTCAGCATCATCTTACTTTCTTCTTCTGTTCAGATGAGGTTAAAAATCATGTGCTTATGCTCTTAAACTCTTGGTGTATTTCAAACTCCCACTTGAAAAGATATGCAAATCAAGCTTCAGCACTTGGAGTGGCCAGTCCAAGTGTTCTATTTTATCAATTTCAAAAGTCAATGCTCTGTGCTTTACCACATATTAAGTAAATCTTTCTATATATCCCTTATAAAAATTTAAGCTCATGCTCTTGAAAAGTACAAGTGCTAAGAAAAGAGGGGACACCTACAGGATAAGAAATTATTAGAGCTATAAGAGCTCAAGCAATCCTTATTCTCTCTTGGCTTTTTCAATTATGCCAGATTTGGGAGGAAGGGGTTCAACCATTCCTCCAGTATTCCATCCTGCGTATAAGGCAAACACACCAAGTCATCAATAACAAGAGGTTTTATATCGACAACACATATAGACTTGGATAGATATCTACAACGCTGATAGACTTGGAAAATAACTAATTTTTGCTTAATATTTAATCTCCTATGCAACCATGCACTGCTTACAAAAAAATGTCCCAAGCTTATTATCAGTGCTGTACAAACATGAAAAGGCTGATCAAGTCCATTGCACAGCCCTGGCTTGGATGTTTATTGTAAAAGTTACAGCAATAATTATAAAAAATACATATCTAATAACCAGGTTTTCCCCTTACCCTAATTTACGAAGTGCAGTTTCCCAGGCAACAGACTAGTCCAGGGAGTCTGTAGACCTCTGAAATTTTTTCATTCAAAATATGAACCATTGTTAACTGAATTTACGTCAGCTTACACAGGTTTGCTTTTCTCAGCCACCTGGTATGCTCTGCTCACAAGTAATCTCTGTATGTGCTGCAACGGGCATGTTATGTGTTCAAACCCAGTATAATAATTTGATTTTCCCAGGCACTTGAAGACTTTTTCTGGTTAAAAAAAGGTATAAAAATGGGTGCACACAGGTTTGTGATCCCCCCCCTCACTCCCTCTTTCTCCACTGCTTTCCTATACACACGCAGAAAAGAAGAACTTTCACAAAACCCAGATTTGAGATCAGTTTTTCAACCAAACTGTGTAATATCTTTTGTCCCACAACGTCAAAACCAACCCATTACACTAGTAAAAGAAAAACAGTCAACAAAATGAGGATTTCTGCATTCAGAACCTCTATAAGTCTTGCCTATCCCTAAACATGACAAATATGCTGCAGCAGCACGTTAAATTAAGAACATGAAATCCCCAAAAGGAAAACATACCAATCCTGTTACTTGTGCCATCATTCCTGTAAAACATACCTGAGGAGAAAGCAGTCTGTGACCTGTAAACATATGCACAAATGTACCTCTACTTCCAAGTTGTCCTTTGTGGAAAGTCTGAGATGATAAACCAGGTCTACAGTGAGAAGTTTCACTGTAGGTGCCTGCTCCTCAGCTGAGCTAAATGTGCTTCATAAAGGAAGAAGCTCTGTAAGAGCCAGTTACGTCTTCCTATTTTGGAATTTTTTTATTTTAAACTCTCTCAGAACTTACGCAAACTATGTCACTTAAAGCCCAATATATGTCATAGTCTTTTTTCTTACATTGGTCATGTATCTTCTTCACAGTCTTGCCAACGAGGCAGCACAAGAATCAGCATGTCAGAGGCTCCTCACAGCACTGAAATTCCCATTTGGCTCCGTAGGCTGCTGTCTGTCTCCATGCACTACACAGATGGAAGACAAGTTCACAAATTGAGGCAACTTACCAAGATCTAAGAGTTCAACCAAACACTAAACATGGATTTCTCTTACAGATCACTCACACGTGCAGCCACTGACACACGTCTGTGGAAAACTGTCAGATACATTGCCTATTTAAAAACAGTGATTTACAATGAAACAGAAATCTAGGTAAAGACAATATAAAATAGGTGGGAGGTTTTTTTCTGATTTGTTCTGTTTGCTATTATAAAAATAAGGGGATTTATTTTTACTGTTATTTTTTTCCTCCAGATTATTATAAATATAGGATAAAGTCTGATACCTGGGGCCATATTTGCATTCACCATCACCATCCCAGTGTAAAACCTTTAAATCTGGCCTGAAAACATATTAAAATTCCTGGACCTAAAATAATCTGTGGAAAAACTTTGTGCATCTCAAGATGATACTGTATGATTTCATTCAGTGTAAGTTAGGGCACTACTAATTTTTTTTTTTTTTCTTAACATCTCTGACCAACATCTAGGTCTTGTTCTATTTTTTTCCTAGCTATACAAGAATAAGAGACTGAAAATTTTCCCATCTTACCAGCCTCCCCTCAAAGTCAATAACTGGATGTCTGTAATGCAGGAGCCTTGTTTAGAAAGCAGATATCATAAGGACATCGTCACTTTTAATAAGTTGCTGCTCAACCTAACTGAAAAGCCCCTGTGAGACAGGTTTTTAAGGAAGGGAACTTGTATAACTTTTTTATGTATAGAAAGAGACCACTAATAAAAGGCAATAAAATGTTTTGCTCACTCCTTTTATACTAAGCAGTGATTTTCCCCATTGTAATAGACACCTAGAAGCAATGGTTGCCAAAGAGTTAAAGGTACAATGCAATTAACTCTTCAAATCAGAAGTGTTAGCACACCAAAATGGAAAGAGTTCAAACTTCTGCTGTGCTTCCTTTGTTTCTACTGCCACAGAGTTCCAGCTTTCCCATTTCCTCTCCTTACTCACTTTCAGATTTTCACTGCTGAGAATTATAGGAAGAGAATGTTTTCCAACAGCCATTTTAATTTTAGGAACATCTACTTGGTAACTGAATTTTAAACTCAAATTATGATATGAATTCAACTTTTATTGTCAAGAGGCATTTCACAAAAGAAAAAACACAAAAGGATTTGTGGATGAGCTCTTAATTCTGATAATGACTTCTTTTGGATTGCCAGGTAGCCCAGGAGTATAAAGCAATGCTGAAGTGGAAGGGGAGGTAATTCTACCTACAAGAATGCAAATGCATACAATATATAATAACTCTCTACAAAAGTAGGAACTGCTGACCAATATTAACCTTGGAGAAAATGGCAAAAAAGATGTGCAAAAGCAAGGCTTTTGAGAACTGGTACAGGAATTGTAAGAGGCAATCTTGGAAGGCCAGTGGGGTTAAAGAGCTAATTACAAAAGAATGTAAATCAAAAAACAATTTATGCAGTCAGAAGATCTCAGTAGCCATAGTCTACTGATCTGGGAATTGGAGGAATTGAATCAATGGGAAACATGGAGCAAATCCATGATATGAGCTGTTTAAATGCCAAGTAAACAAAAGCTCTTAATAGCCACAACATTCAAAATTTAGCCATTATTTCTCTTTCCTTCCTACCAGCTGTGGTCACGAGAAGGAGTCTGTGGCCCTCAGCCATTCTCCAAGGAGGAGGGTAACAGCCTCATTAATTATGACAGGCACTCTTAAAGTGCTGTTGAGATCAGTGTTGCTTTCTGCAGGCTGAGATCATGCTAACAGCGGCCACCTCGCTGTGACACTGAGCTCCTAATGCACTACTCCTGTTTCAGCATGTTCACAGCCCATGAACCAATGCTAACATAGCAAATGCCATCATGATTGCTCAGTGCACTCCGAGCAGCTTCACAGGCACCCGTGTCCTGAGAATTTGGCAGGCAGGAAGGCAATCTGGTGTTTATACTGCATGGCACATGTATGAAATACTTCTCCACTGGTGATAAGCTAGCAAAGAAGGTCCCAGCTGTTAAGCAAACAAGTATCAGCTGTCACATTCACCAACCCCTTGAATGTGTCTGCACCTCCTTGGATGAAGGTCCTTGTGCACCTTCCCCAGGCACCCACAAACCCCAGCAGCCTCTCTGAGACAGGACTCCATAACTGCATGCTTTTCCCCTCATTCTGTTAAACAGCTGGCCACTTTTCGGGGAAATAATGCTGATGGAACCAGGCAGAGCAACCACAGAACATGGTTTCAGGATTTCAAGATGTGTACAGACACAACAGCCAGTGCAGCAGGGATGATCCTGACCTCACCACCACAGCTCTGCAATCTGTCACCCCAAACCTGCTTCTGCTTCCCATCCACTCAGCACAGACTGCGTGGTGTCTGCTTTCACTGTCTCACTCACTTCAGCAGTATAATGATGTCAATTGTAGGTCATATCTGACTGTGAGAAATAAAGGTTCTATCCATAAATAATGAAGACTTTTTTTCTTACTGATTCATGTTTCTGTTTAATTCTTCTGATTTAAGAAAGAAAACAAATTTTACAAATTCCTTTGAAAATTCTCTCAACTGTATGTTAGTAGTTGCAATTTCAATTTAGGGTCCTAAAAAGATACAAAAATACTGATTGAGCTATTGGGGACGTAAACATATCTCTGAAAACTATCAGAATCACAATATATATTGGGCAGGTATACAGAAGATTTCTGATTAAAACCAGAATATTTCTCAGAACACAAGGAATTACTTGCCATGTTGGTCAGTAGCTCTGGGGCCCTCTGCAGTTATACAAGACATGAACAATTTAGTTGCTGTCTCCAACTCTCAGTCAAATTTTTATTCTGTTGACCAACACTAAGCAGAAATATTACAACAGGATTACTGAGACAGAGCCCAATGTTAAGGCAAGGTGTATAAGGGCATAGGAGAGACAGAAGAATAATAGAGCAGAGATCTGAACTTGGCTCTTCCATGTCCTAAGAATTAGATGTTAGGACCTCTCAGCAGAGGTCTGTGAAGACAGCACTGTAGCTCCAAGCCAGTAAATGAGACACCTCCACTATGGTAATGTGAATCCAACTCCCACATCCTTCCAAATAAGTACACTGCTGGGACATAATCCAGGTTCATTTCCTCCATTTCTTTACAGAAGCAGATAGGACAGGTTAAAATTTAATTGCACAGCAAGTCAGAGAGAAAGAATTTTTTTACCTTGAAGATTTTTAATAAGAAAACTGTTTCATCCATTTTCAATAATCAGCATTGCTGAAGCTAATTCACAATAAGGAAATAAAAGTTGCTAACTTTTCCAAGGCCACTTGGCTTTCCTCACACAAACAGGTATCCTGAAATACAGGGTAATCTGAATTTTGAATTTGCAGTTCACTTACTCTCAGTTGGTTTTGCTGTTCATACACCTACTTGTGTAGATTTCACTGATGATGCATTGTGCTGCTTTAAGCTGACATATTATCAGGTAAGCCGAAGGGCACCTTCACTCTTCTTCATGGACTCCTTTTGCCCCTCCAAACACTATCTCTGCTCCCTTGGCTCCCTAGTCTCTCTTACCCTTTCAAAATGTTCACTTTTTGGGGAGTTTGCAAAGTAAACCCAAGGAGCTACATCCTGCTAAGAGCCTTGGTGTCCCGGCGCTGACAGCCGCTCCTGGCTCCGCTCACAGCCGCTCTCCTGCTGCTCCGGAGATCCAGTGAGTCACTGCTGGGAAACACAGCCTCTTCCTCTAACACCAGCTGCTCCCAAAATCAACAACCAACTGCAAATAATATTATCTCCCTTTCATAGGATAGAACAGAATTTTTTGGCCAGCCCCACTGGTTTGGGTTTGGTTTTCTTTTTTTTTCCCCCTCCATCTTTCTTAAGGCTTCAACTGTGTCATTCCCTCTCCCTTAAAAACTGAAAACACAATTAAACCTCGTTGTCAGCTACCAGCAAGAAAAAGATCACTTTTAAAGTTTCAACACGCAAATTTTATAGTTGGGGTAAACTAAAACAAAGAATCCCAACAACCTCATCACTTTCTCCTAAATCCATATATTTTTATGGATTTAATATTTTCTACATACCTTAGAAATTTATGCTATATTCTCCATGGTTTGGTAGAAATAATTGCCTCTCCACTGACAACTTGTCAGGTTTCAGGATGATGCAATATGAGAAGACAGAGATAAAATCTTCCAGATTTATAACAGAAATACTGCTCACAGATCCTTAACTAGTGCAGTGGTATCGAGTGCCACTGCAATATACAATGATAGTAAAAGTTATGTTACCTGAGGTAAAAGACTCCCTGAACACACCTGAATACTTTCCTAATAACTTTTAAAGTTATACATAGCACTAAAAAAAATTATAAAAAATAGCTGCTTTTGACAGTGGTCTTTCCTGTTTTACATATGAATCTTCAGCTTCTTTGATGAGTTTTTTGGGGGTTGTGGGGTTTTTTTGGTTTTTTTACTGTTTTTGTTTGCTTGTTTTTTCCTACTGTCCCTCTACACCCTTGGTCTTCATCAAGATTTCTCTATGAACCTTTCACCTTGATGATATCAAGTACATAAGCAGGCTGCTGAAAAGGGAAGGATTAAAAAAGTAAGAACATGTGTGTGTAAATCTATGTGCACATGTACCTATGTATCTGATAGCTCCTAAGGTGTATATGTGTAAGCAGAGTATTCACCAAGTTCCCAGATGCCTTTTGTAAAGAACTGATTAAATTCTGAATATTTAGAATTAGAACTAAATACACACAACTGATGTTTCCTACGTGAAATAGTCTGTTCATCTCAGAGTTTGTTTTCAAGGGATAAGGAGCCAGTACAAAAATGTGCAGATAGAAGCAAATGCAAAGAAACCTTCAGTTCATAATTAAAGGCATGATGTATTCTTTTTAGATTTGATACACACAGAGAAACCCTTGAGATATTTTACAGATACATAACAGGAATATCCAGAGGTCTGAGAGTGAGCAGCCAGCAAGTAAAGCAAAGCGTGAGCAGGGCCCTCTCTCTCCCCGGCATTTGTCCCATGGAAATCCCTGCTGGGGACAATGACACCAAGCAGGTGTGGCACAGACTGGGGTCTGCCACAGCAAGGCAAACGTCACAAAACTCAAAGCCTGTTACCAGCAGCAGAAATTATTCTGATGCCATGGCTAGAATAAACATGCAACAGAAGTTTAATTCCTGTTTCCAGCAGGCCGAGGAAAGAATGCAAAGTGATTAGGCAATAATTACAGCAGATTTCTAAAATAATGTAATGAAACAGACTCAGATATTGAGATGTGCTGGAGACAAACCTAGAACCAGTGCCCAGTTTAAAAAGCACACAGTACAGGACAGGAGGGCAGGGACAGTGCTCTGTCGCCTTGTTATTTAGCCTTTTGATGTTTTCATTTTAGATGGAGTCTTCTCACACTAGGCTTTTGTAAATAAGCCTCTGTTGTTCTAACTGAATTTCCTTTGTTTACATATTTCTATCATAGATAATTTTGTGAATGATTGAATTTATAACCAATGTGGTTGAAGAGGTGGTAACTTCACCTTCCAATCACATTTCTTTTACAGAGTTCTATAAATACTAGAACTCACAATAAACCACGCCTTCTTTTGTCCTGAAATTCGTCTCGTGTTCTTTTCGTCTGTGTTGCTTGTGTTATAGTGACAGTGCTCAGGGAATGTGCTACAAACCTTAAAACCTCAACTAAGCCTCAGAAGAGGCCAAATCAGAGCTGTTAATTTCTAATGCTAGAAATTATATAAAACCAACCTGGTTTTATTTCAGTTACTGAGGCACATAGCCTCAGTACATAGCTGATCAAGAAGGTGAAGATCATTTTTCCTGAGTCAGACAATTTAAGGGACTGAGCACAGAGGTCCAAGAGACAGTGTAGAAGAATTCAAATGACTGACTTGAATTCAAGTTCCTGAACAAACAGGAACTTGAACTCCTTTTCCTGCCTACCCACAAAGTAGTAGGAAGGCAGAGTGATAGAGTACACCAGAAAAATGTAATTAAATAATTACATAATATTTTTCTCATAAAAATACCCTGTCATTAAATACCAAAACTAAAACCCTTTCTAAAACAAGATCAATTCTGTTATATCTCAGAACTGAAATAATCAAAATAAAAACCTTAAAGTGTTTCAACCCAACTTTTTCATACTTATTAAATAAATACAAAGAAATACCTTCTGTTTGGGAAAAGCCCATCCCATTGTTGCTAGATTATAGTAGACTATTGAGAACAAATATGTACATCTCATCTTTTGCTTTTTCCTAAGTGCCTGGTCCTGATCTCTGCTAGACAGAGAGATTTGTTCTGAAAAACACTGTCTCAAGAAAAACAGTTGAAACACATTTTCAGAAGTTTGTTGACTAAACACAAGTCGAAAAAACTTCTAAGGATGAAGAAATACACCACAATCTCTCTTAGTGCTGTACACCCTCCTCACGAAGCCTTTTTCTCATGTCTAGCTCAAACCTCCCAAGCTGTCCCTCGTTTTAGCAGCTGTAACTAGCAAGGTGTACCTGCACTGATCACCTCCCTAATTTTCTACATGCTTAGCCAAGCCAGGCTCTTGTTGCTGGATCAGCATAAGCAACAAGTAGAGCCTACCTGCTGCCTGTATGAAAAGCACAGTAGACTCATGTTCTGCAAACTCTCAGCCTGCAGGAAATGCATCACTTGGATCTGGCAGGAGGCAGGTGCTCACAGAACCCTGCCCTTTGGCTTCTCTGTCAGGAGGAGTCCATGCAGCCCAGCCTGAGCTCTGGGGGCTGACAGAGAGGGGAACAGCCTTACCTTTCCAATAAAGCTGCACCTGCTAGGGTTTATCCTCAACAGTAAAATCAATCTCCCGTAACTCTGTAGCTGTAGCAGGATGTAAAATCTGTTTCTGTCACATAACACACTTAGTGTTGGGTTTATGTGCAAGCAAGCCACGAATGGGGTTACTCACAGGCTTAGAGTTGAACACTGTATGTATGCAAGCACTTGCTGGACCAGCTCCCAAGTGCCTCCTTCATTATCTCCATATCTCAAAATTATCATTTCCAATTCAGACCGCTCAGTTTCTCCATGCTATTGTACTTCAACCTTTTCATATTAATTTTAGCAGTTGCTTTAATTTATCCTTTATACTATATTTTATTAATACCTATTGCACTGGCATCTAGGCAGATGGCCAACTTCAAAACCAAAGTTTTATGGAGGAATTACAAGAATAGTCAGGCAAATGGGTTCTTCACAGCTGGGAAGCTGTTACAGTATGGTATATTTATAGTATATAAAAGATACTTGTGAACAGAACAGATGGTAACTTAAGAAATTACCTGAATTTGGATTTTGTCCTGAATTTCAGTAGGTCCTTGTGAGTTTGACATTCAGCAGTTTTATTCTTTCAATTTCTTTACTTTCTCTTCGAACATCACACACTCAGGTTTTCTGAAAAAATATACTTTCATAAACTTTAAAAAAATCTTTCAGAAAGGTTAAGCAGTAACTTGAAACTGTTAAGGAATCCAGCATGTCAGCAAATTTCTTACAGCCAAAGTTATGAACAGCTGCAGTGTCTCCCACAGACGTGACACAACACTTTATAAACACATGGCTACCTAAGTATAAAAGTGTGACAAACATATCAGCTCATCACCTTCATGTTTTTTCCATAAGCTATTTGGAAGTAAACTCTTAATTACAACCATTTAATTAATTTACAACCACTTAAGTTTTGAAGTTCAAGTCTAGCTGGGAAACTTTGGAAAATAAGAGAAGCTTTTAGAGCAGTTTCTTTGCCAGCTGTACCTAAGGTACAGTTTACCCTTTCTTTCTGAGGTGATTAAGAGGTTTCTACAGGAACTGAAAGCCTTTTGGGATGTGCATCATGATTTTTAGACACATAGTATTTACAAGTTCCTTATACCAAATTATGTACTTTACACTTGCCGCATCCAAGTTTATCAGCTGAATTAAAAGTACAGATTTCCAATATCCAAATGGGCATAAGACCCTCACTTCCAGTTGATTTACAACCAAAAGAATGTTGATATTTAAACCTGAAATTCTGCTTCACAACAATTAATCTATGGCCTGGTGACCATTAACTGGAGTGCTCTGAGCTGCAAGGTCTCTCTCTTTTCTTGGCACAGCCTCCCTTGCAGATTAGGTTACCTGTAGCAGCATTTTCTGTATTATAGAACACAACATGTACAGTCCTAAGTTCAACATTATTTTTAAACAAAAAAAAGGTTAAATAATTTAATAAAAATTATCTTGGTTACCACAGTAAATTTCTAATCTATCATCTTTGGTCGATTCAGTAGTTAAACTTTCCTACTCAATATCCTAAATAAGCCTTGGGCTTTTACACAAGCATAAGGAGAGATCAGCATATCAGATATTGTATAACACTTGTTTGTTCTGCTTTGTGTATAGTCACAATCCTTTGTATTAATAAACCAAAATATTCATTATAAATTCTCTCCAGAGGGACCTGGAACCTTTTCTGTGGAGTCACAGAATCTGATTAAATGTAAGAAAATAGACTGTATTTATCTCTTGATTCTCAGATGGCTACAAATCCAGCAGGCTTCCCTAACAGGACAGCTCTGAACTCCTCTAATTCAGTTCTTGCTTGTTTGCATCAACAACAGGTATGCTCAGCTTGTTGCATACCTCAATCAACTAACCTGCACAAGGAAGCCACCATCCAGATAATTTATACAAAATTAACTTTCACTAGGCCTGTTTTGGGGGTTGCTTGGTCATAAAATCCAATCATGTGTTAGGATTTAAGGAAAAAACTATTAGTTGTTTTATCATATAATTACTTGAATGTACTTTTCCACAATGACAAATCATGTTTTTCTTGTACTGGGGAGCCAGGTCCAGGTTGAATGTCACAAGCAGCAACTTCTCCTTGAGACATCTGCCTCTTTCCAAAAACTTTACACAGAGCCTATGGAGCCTCATCTTCATAGTCTCTCAAAGTAACACATTTGCCTTCCAGTTAAATGTGCATTCTACAATACTTGACTATACTGCACCAAACAGGAAATATATTAAAGCAGTTGCATGCTTTTTAGTTCCCAGAAAGTTTTCTTGACATTTATATATGTTAGACTTATGGATCATTCTGGAAACATTTTGATTGCTGCTAAGGTAGCTAGTAAGTGTTAGCAGTCAAATTTGGTTTAAATATACAGCAGTTGAAATATAGGGTTTAATTATGAAACATCTCATACATGTGGACATGAGCAAGAATGCAAAGCAAACAAAGATATAATGTAGGTTTAAGTTTAGCATTACTTAAACTCTAAACTAATTTCAGGTTTTTCCTTTATCTCAAACATTAGCCTTCTAAATCCTGATGTTTTTAGAATTAACCTCTTCTACTTTATAAAATAGGAAATTGCTATCTGGAAAAAACTGTGAAACCATCTCAATCCTTCTGCTTCCCTGGCTCGCTTACTGAGGCTGGCTTCAGTTTTCTGGGTTTTTGAGCATCCATGAAAAACAAATTCTACCAAGCACTAATGAAAATTCTAAAAAAAAAGAAAAAAATCCACCCAACAAACAAATAAACCAACCCAAGAGGGGAAAAAAAAAAAAGAAAAAAAGGGCAATAAAAATCCAGAACCCAAAACAAAAGAAACCAAGAACAAACTCTACATCTCTTATTTCCACTGAAATCACTTAGGTCCAAATTCAACAAAGGACTGAAGGACTTGAAATGCAATTGCTTCAGGGCTTGTCTTTTCAATGCCTGGAGATGATGTAAAGACAGCAGGACCCAGGATGGGCTGTGCAGAGCAGGTCTCAAGGTCCAGAGTCTGACTGCCTTTACTCACCTTGGTAATATTTTTTACAAGGGAGTACACCAATATTTAGGCTCTGCTGCAGAACGTATTGCTCAAAGTGAGCGATAGTGGCAGAATCTATTCCAGGGCAAAGGAAAAAAAAGAGCAACTGCAAACACTGTGGAAAACTTAACATGGACATTTTTTAGCATCAGAAAATTCTGGAGGCTTCCAAATAAACTCATAATTCAGAAGCATTTGAGAGACAGCAGTGCATCAATAAAAGATTTTTAGTAGGTTATATCCTTGATAGAAGGTAGATGGTAGAGCAGACAAAATAAAGTTGTTGGTGGCCTAATACATTGCAAGTGGTTTGTCACCTACAAGACTGCATTCTTTAAAGATCTCTAACACACACATACAAAAAAAAAATATCTCAAGTGAATTTATTGACCAAAACCAGTTCCACAGAACCAATTAGTATCTTACACAGGCTGCCCTGCAAGGCTTATGAGGCCATCCATCACTTGTCCATTTAACTATTTAGCATTTGTTCCAGCAATTTGTCACACTGTCAGAACAGTAGCATTTCAGAATAGGAGTTTTGGTTGAAAGAAATCTAACTCAGATAGTGCAGATATTTCTTTCCTAATAAGACTTTCACAAGATTTATGTTTCTATTATTTTTAACCTTAAGCATCTTGTCTGGAAGGTGAGGTTAATTCTTTGTATTTTAAAGTTTCCACATTTAAATCAATTGTGTTAAATGAGAATTTAAAAATATTATGCAAAATGGAATTACTTCAAACTTCATCAACAATTCACAGTTCTGACATCAGGGAGTGCGTTATCTTACAGCTGCAGTGCTTACAATTTTATCACTTTTGTCATCTAGTCATTTGCTTTTATGTTTATTTTTGGTGACTCTTAATTTCACTGCACCAAAAGAATCACAAAAAAATTACCTTTCCCTTGAACGAGAGGCAAAATTTCAACACAACATTAGCATGTCTACTCACAAGGTATTATAGATTTTTCAGGCTCTATATATCTAAAGGGAAAGAAAAAGGATTGCTGACGAGTTTCAATTACTCACCTCCAGATATTTATAAATATAAATGTAAATGAATGCATAAAAACTAAAATGCAAAAGAAATATTTCAAGCTCTGCTATCTCTAAAAGAATATTTGATGTCTATAGGTACAGGGAACTGTTTCAAAAGACTGGCACTTGCTTTTAAACACATCCAGAACATTTTACCTGAACAACGTGTAGGAATTAGACTAACACAATTCCTACATTAAATGGAAGCAGCTACAATGAGTATGTCAGGCAAATTGTTAACACCTTGTCAGAGAACTCTTCTGGTTCTACCACGCATGGTGGTGTGTCCACACACCTGCAATTCTGCCACTTCAGACTCCACCAAAATAAATGGGAGCTATTCCAAAATAACCTTTAGATTTGCTCATTGTTTCAGAAGCAGGACCCTGTATTTTAATGGTGGGAGCGCACAGATCAGAGGTCTGCCTTCCTGATACCCTGTAGAGTTTCCTGATTTAGATTTCTTATAAGGCGGCTGCAGCAAAGAAGCCTGGGAATCAAATGCCATCTCTGCATCTGAATGCTGTTAAGTAGCTCCCATGGCATTTCTCCCTGACTCTCAGTGTGTGTCTGTCACTAAGCTCGCTCCCAGAGATAAAACAGCAAATGTGAACTCCTGCGGGAAAGCACGTCAAGTAAAAATCTTTCTTGAAGCCTTGAGAATGCTCCAGCTCAGTCAATCTTCAGGCCTTCAATCAGCACACCCATCTCACCTTGTATACACAGAAGGCTTTACAGTGTACCAGAGTTAGCTAGGGATAACCAAATGTTTAATAAATAAAGAGAAAAGTGAATATCTCTGTGTAAAAGGCGTAGCAAATAGATAAAACAGCAACTAGATAATACAGATTAGCACTGCTCAAACACCCTAAACAATCCTCACTCTGCTTTGCTTAGTAATCTTAGTGTTAAACATGCTTGACAGATTGGAAGTAGATATTTTATTTGTCTCTACCTATTTCTGTCTATAATTAATTGCATCAGTCAATTATCTTGGTATCTGTTAAATATCACTGTTGTATTATTCTGCCTGTAAAGGATGCATCTACCTTAGATGTAGGTTACTCTGCCCTCAAAATAAATAGCATTTCCAGTTACACTCGGAAGAGCACAGCAGTTCTTGCAAGACTGGAGAGGCAAAGTGGTAGAAGGAAAGAACCTGCAGGAGAGACCATCAGTTCCCAGGAGCCAAAGAGGTGGTTCCATGCAGACTCAGGCAGAATGCCCAGTTAGAAGAGAAGAAGGTGCTCATGCCCATAGCACTGCTGAGCCCAGCAAGCAAGAATGTCCAGCTGCAGGTCTTGGGGCTGTGGAACTATTTACTCATCTTTGGAAGAGGGTTTGCTTGTTTGATCTCTTAAATATATGTCCAACATTAAAAAAAAAAAAAAAACCAACAAAATATACATGGAAAATTATTCCAGCTGCAGAGAGTGACATGGAAAAAAAACCCAAACAAACAAACAAACAAACCCTGAAAACAAAAGTTTACAAACTGTTAGTTCATCTAACCTGTCTTTAGGGAGAACTTGAAAACCTACCAGTAACAGGACTGACAAAGACAGCAACAAACACCATGGACTGAGAGACAGTAGCGAGTCCTTCTGCCAGAAACCCGAGGAAATAAAAAATAAGCCAGAAGAAAAGATATTCTGATGTTTACATACTGCACTCTTCTCTACTCCCAGTCCTCCTGAAAAAAAAAAAAATTAAAAAAACAAAAAAATCCTTTGCAGCTTCTGATTTTCTTTTCATTCCCTTTTCTAAAGGAAGTTCCAGGTCAGCTGCCAGAAGTTGCAGAAAAGCTTTTGGGGGTTTAATAATCCAGAGTTAATAGCCATTCATTTGGCAGGTTTGGTACAGAAGGCAGGTCAGAATTAATTTCTTGCTTAACCAAGGCTGAAATTCACATTTAAAGTGTAAAAAGATATAGCTGTTACTGAAGTCTCATTCAGCAAGAGACATTCAGAGTGTGATGATCGCAGCAAGAACTTGTACTGAATATAAAAAGCATCTGGGAACAGGTACAGTCTCAAAAAAAAAAAAAAAAATTGAAAGAGAAAAATAAGAAATAACCCTAATTCATCAATTCATCATGAAGGGCCAAACCAGCCTCTGCCTGCCTGTGTGTAGCTGCTGCCAATGGCATGAGAATTGACCTCTAAACCACGGCTACTCCATCAGCTGGCACTCTGGGCAGCCCAGTGCACAACTGATTGGAATCACATAATCAGTTCAAAAAGGTTTCACAATGGCCCTAAATGTGGTCACTATCAGAAAGGGGGCTCACAGGTAAAAAGATCAATTACTATTTAAGTAACATTCAGTGAGATACATTTATACTTCCATCCAGATGTGAAGAGGAAAGCAAGTCTGAAGAAGCAGGATTTCAAAAACAGTACAGCAGCACTTTCCATTATAAACCTTTCCAGACAAAGAAAATGCGTGAAATGAAATAAAAGATCATCTGTAAATAATCACATTAAGCATTAAAATCTCCTGAAAACAGAATCTGGAACTAAAAAAGTTTATATAAACAAAGCAAAACAAAACTATTGGACACAATATGCCATGTTCTAGGATGCCCTTCCACATTTTTTTCTTACTGTTCCATCTAACTCTTTCCATCTGGTTTTCATGTCCCGCTGGTAAATTTTATGGCCTCTAGGAGGAAAAGGACAGTTTTTTCACTGTGTGGATCATGCCAAATGTAAAAAAAAAAAAAAAAGAAATACAAGTGTCCAAAAAGTAGACACATTGATTAGACACTTCCATTTAGAAAATGCAATTTTAGAAAGCATTGGTACATGATATAGACATGCTGCTTTGAATTTCAAATTCTCTAGGCATTTTCTTTATCTAATCCTTGTTGGGATTAAATATTTTACCCCACTTAATATTCTTGGAGTGCACTTGCTACAAAGTTAGGCATGTATAAATAGCTCTTTTGTGGATTTAGGCCATGTTTTGTATCTTCACTCCTTTCAGGTATGGAAAAGTAAGTAAAAATTCTGATTCTGAAGCCAACAGTGGTGTATTTACATTAATCTTTCACATAAACAGGTCCAAAAGCTTGAGTTCAGAGGAATGTCTAGAAAGGATCAAATGCAAGAGCAATGCTCCTTGCTGGAAGCATTAAGAAGTTAAGAATGTTCTGCTACACCATGGGGATGGGGAGAGAAGCTCTGATAGAGGAAATGCCAGGTGCCATGTCACCAGACCTCTGTTTTCTCACCCTGTTCTTCCTTGCACACTTGCTCTCTACTCCCAGAATATCTACAGGTGATTGACTTCTTGAGCTAAGATGGAAGGCAAAACCCTGGGTGCAACCGTAAAAGCCACAAAACTGATGTTTGAGATAGCAATAGAAGCTGAAAATGGAGTTCACACTGTTTCCAAGGCTTGATAAAGAACTCTGCATAGTTTGAAGTAGACAGGCTATATGATAATGTGGCTATAAGTCATGTTCATTTAGAAAGCACAACATACTGCTAAAAGGCATCCTTAGACTGGCTTAATTGCATCCATACTAAGAACTGTATTGATTTAAAAAAAAAAAACAAAAAAAAAACCAAAACTGAAAAACAAAGACCTTGTGCTGGCATCACTTCAGATCAAATCCATGCTCTGTAAATGTATAGCCTATCTGGCAGCTCATTGATGGGAAAAGATTGCCCTATACTGAAAGATCACTGGATGCCAGCAGAGATCTGAAAGCTGCCAAGCCCCGTGCTACCATTTCTCTGCACACTGTTGTTCTACTCTCAGGGCACCAGGTGCATTGTTACTATCAGTTTGATCTTTCTGACTCCACCTGCTACTGAATTTTCTGACCTTTAATTCTTGCCTTTACAACACAGGAGTGGGCAGTTCGTAAAATAATGCTAGAATTCATAATATATTCTATCATTAACAAGAATGTCACACACATGTATCCAGTAAACACAAAAAGAGACCACCAGATGAGTCCCTAACATGCTTATACAAAAATCAAGTGACATACATACAAAAATCAAGATTACCTTATCATTTGAATTAAAATTACAATGAAATAAGTGGCATTATTCCAAACTCATCATACCTTATCAGATAAGCAGATGGTTGCCCAGCACAACATGGGATGAGGAATTTACTAAAGACATATATTGTTCTCAAAGAAAAACTTGAATAAAGTACAAAATATTATAAAATGCTTTTCCTTTTAAAGTAGTTTTTGCTTTTACAGCTAATCTGGCAGACAAAAGTAGATGAAGACATGTGATAGGGCAGTTATATCTTTTATCATATAAAAAAAATTATTCTTGTCTCTTATGCTCTTCCTAGAAAACTCAAGAGAGGCAATCCAATTATAACAGCCAGCATAACACGAGATTAGTTAAAATTTCAAAATAGTGTTGAAATTGTTGAAAGTGCTTAGACTTTTATTCAACAGTTCTTTAACTGAAAATCAAACATGTTATTCAAAGAACGAGTCTTTTTTTTTTTTTAAGAGATTAATCATCCTTGTTTCTAATTTGAAGTCTGGGGACATAGCCAATCTTTTCTCTGTGTTCTCAGAGGGAGATATTTCATTTTGAAAAGAAAAAACAAAATTGTTCTCATCTCCTTTATACGTTGTCATGGTAGAAAAGCCATCACAAGAAAAGAAATTCTGTTTCACATTTCTTTGGGTCACTTTTCAGCAATAACACCAATGCCAAAATTTTTCTGGAGTCAATACAGAATCTGATGTCTTGATGCTGTATCTATGGAAAATGTTCCCTGAAAAAATTTTTTCTTATGCTATTTAGGGAGGGAGAAGAAACGGAAAAGAAATTGTAATCAAATGCAAAAAAAATTAAAACTATTTTATTACTCTTGCATTTTATAATTTCCTTTGCAATGTAACATCTCTATTTAAACTCACTGAAAATTTGGAAGCCTAGTAAACCCCAGGAACTTGCTAGTCAAGTGTCATATCAAAGCTCCAATGTTCCATGACTCCAAATTTAATAATTTCCTTTAATAGCCTATGTAGATAGAAGTCTTTTTGCCAATCTGACTGATTTAGTACTAGCCTGAGAACCTCCCTTCAGGCCCCACTTAGAGCTCATGATTAGTTGATGCTGGTAGCAATAAGTGTTCTCCATGGATTCATGAAATAAAACATTTTACACATTTCAACTTTACATTCTATTGGTATTGTATCTTCTCTTACATAAACCACTTGAATTTATAAGACTATTTTCCCAGCTAAGGGATATTAAAAAAAAAATTCTCATTAGATACAAAGAATTCTGTGAATTGGGCATGGATTTACTGCTTATTACAAGGGCTGCCTGACACATTTCATTTGGCTGTAGACACAATGTAGGAATATAGGTTCAGAAAACAGATATATTTTATATGCATTCTTGTTACGTATTTGTAAAAGCTGTGGAGAGATTATTCTTGCTGGACATTGCAAAGCCCTGTGCAAAGCAGAGCTGATCAATGACCCATGGACCCAGTTCACAGGTATTTGTATTGGTTCTGTTTCCTTGCCTGCAGAAGAAACTCTGATCAACAAGATGGTAGGAGGATTTGCTTGGTAGCCAAGTTCTTTTTTCTAACATTTAGAACAATTAGATGGCTAGGATGAAGAGAAGTAGAAAAATTTTCCTCTGGAAACCTAACAAAATCAAATGTTGCCTACAACCTAAGATACTCTTCTACCACGGCAAGAACTTGTCTTAAATGTAGTTTTCAACAATTACATTCACATGTACTGTGCACATATGCTGTAAAGTGCACCACCAAAACATACCATTTAATAGCCTCTACACTCAGGCTCTAAGAAGAATTTTGTAGCTTCCTTGACAGGAAGGAGACAATAATCCAATAGCTTCATCTCTTTGAACCACGTAACCAGGGATTTGGGGAAAGTCCGTTCTAGAGCTGAAAAATAAAGGACTAAGACTGCAAGTTAAAAATACTTTGACTGACACCACTTCTCACCAGCTAATGTCTTTTCTCAAAATACTATAAATTAACAGTACCTTTGTGCAAATACTGCTCAGAAAAGATTCTCAAAATAATGAGTCTTTGGTCTTGTGTCACAAATCTGCTTATTCTTTTTTGAAACCAGAGCTTGCAATAAGGAATAGATAGCTGTGAGGAGGGAGAGGAAACTAAGCACCAGCCCTGTGTGCACTTACAGCTCATTCTCACAGAGGAGCCAAGACCTGGCCAAAGCAGCCCCATTTGTCACCACATTCTGCTGCTCGTGCCAGCTCCCAGTGACATGTCAGGCCACCTCCTTAGCCTGCTTTGCATACTGGGACTGGGCAGAGCTGTCTGTCAAAGGACAATTGCACCAGCTGTCCTATCATATAACTCCTTCATGCACTGAGCTGGGCTGTCTCTCCTTCTGTGGTGGCTTGGACAATCACTGAGCACTCACACATGGTGGTGAGCACACTGCCCTCCTTCCCAACGCCTGGCAAATTTCCACATTCCTAAAGGGAAAGATTTCCATAGCCTGTCCACAATTTGATATAAGCCCCATAATGAAAGGACCCAGTGAGGGGTTTTTTCCCTAGAATTTTTCTCCTTGTTTAAAAAAAAAAGTTATACACATTAAACAAGCAACATAGCAAAACACAGGAAGCTACATGTACACACAAGTACATTTTCTAATGTAACACACGTATTTCTGTCTGCACTCGGCTTTAAAATTTTAGCAAGTACTACATTATACTTTAACTAGCAATGTTGAAGCTCAGCAACAGTTATTGAATGGCCAGTTCCCTTTGGCATCTAGGAGCATGGACAGGAAATTATTCAGGAACACAAGATCAACCCCAGCTGACCAAGACAGCCATAATCCCTTTTACTCTCATAAAACATACCTGGCTTTGCCAAGCTTGTCCTCTACCTATAAAACATCAGAGAAATCCCTAGAGAAAGGGGAGCTACCAGCACCCTGTACAGACTTGCAGTTAGTTTTCTCCCACTCCTGATAAGCACAAAACCAACTTATTAACTTCTAAGGTCTGTTCCCACTAGTGCAGGAAGCTGTTGTGCAAGTGAATCAGTAGCTATTTCATTTCTGCAGAAAACAGATGAAGTACCACATCAATATTATTTTATTTCCAAAAGCTTCTTCTTAAATGCTGAAACACCTTTCATCATGCAATGTTTCAAACATAATCTAATCCTTATGAAATGCCACTAAGGTTGCTGGGAGACCTAAACTCTCTCATCAGGTAGTGTTCTGTTTATCTCATTCTCTTTCCTCTTCACGCTTTTCTTTTATCTTTTATCTTCATTTCTATTTCCCCCTCACATCATCATTTGTTAAAATCTGTCTTTCTTTACCAAGCCCACAGATGAAATTCAAAGATAGTTTGTTGTAGTCTTTCTATTAACAAGGTTTGACTAGTAGTGTAAAACATTTTTTCTGCAAATATTCACTTTCTGTGTGTATTTACATGAGAACATATAGACCACTCAAAAATGCAGTTAGTAATTTGCCAAAATATTTTTTGTTTTCTGTGCTATCATAGGTACATTTCAAAAACTAAAAGAAACCTGAGCAGAATTTATAGGATCATAAATTAGAAAAGATTCATCATAAACTTAGGCATCAGTGTACAAAAGATTCCCTTTAAGCACAAATATTAATGTTAATACTGTTAGCAGAAGTTCCTCTGAGGCAAAAGGAACTCCAATACGACATTACTAAAATTGAGGTTTTTACATTACACAGACCTCCAAAAGCTGTTGTCTAATAGCAAATGCTAGACACTGATACTTTCTTTTTCAAGTTTCCCAGGTGTGGAACCAGCAGTGACACAGTGTATGTCAGTCTCTCCCCACATCTTGGCAGGCTCCACATAATGTTTTTCCAAGAAGCCTATGTCAGCTATCATAGCTTCCCCCCCTTCTCCTAAAAGCAACGCTCCAGTCAAAGAAAGACAACCAAATAAATTGTCCCCTTAAACAGAATCTCTCTTCCCCCTTTGGCCATGTAAAGGATGCAATCCATCTTTGTCTGCCAGAAAACCAAAAAGCAAATCTGCTTTCCTGTGTAGACCCCAGAGTTTTGGAACAAACTGGCTGATAAAATGCACACGGTTCACTGCCGGCTTCTTCTTCACAATCCCAAAAGTTTAAAAATACTTGATGCTACTCTGTTTTCCAGGATTTGCTTAAGTACAGACAGGAAAAAAATATTCCTTAAGAACAAACAAACAAAAAATACTACTGGCTTCCTGTGCTGCTTAAAAAGGCTTTACCTAGCATAATCTAATCCAAACTTCTTTGCTGCACCTCCTCCTTGCCAGCATCCTTTTCTTTCCATTAATTTCCTCTGACTGTGTTAGAGAATCTATGCCAAGCACACATACCAATTCATGCGTGAAAATTTTAAAACAGCTTTCCATTGATTTTTAGCCATTCCTCCTTATTACAGAAGTCATCACACACAGCCAGGAGTCAAAGAAATAGTAAATTCATATTGAGAACTACACAAGTAAGACATCAAGTTTTCTATTAAGCAGCAGTTTAGCATCTTGGAGCAAGCAGGTGTTCTGCACCATATAATTCTAACTTGTCCCTACCTAGACACTCAAAGGAAGGCTCACAGCCAGCAGGGACATCCAGACATAAGCACAAACAAAGAATTATTTTTTGGCTGTGGGCAAAATGAAATAGTTGCTGTCTTTGTTGATAAGTTCTCCTAGGGAGCATGTCTCCAAAGAAAATTAAACCATGAAAATAAAAGCCCGATATCCTCCTAGCTGGCTGATTCCTGTGCTGACTTCATTTGCCCCTTATTTCTGACAGAATTCTACAGTAATTTTAAAAGTCAGTTCATTGCATAATTAGAATTATTTGCTCTGCACCATCCCATCAGACTTCATTTCCCTTTCACCACTACCCTTTGCATATTACTTCCCTAGACAGCTTTCTGCCAGTAACTTCAGGCTCAGTGCTAATATACCTGGGACTTCTGAGCTTGCACCTCAGCTTGAGTGACACTGGCTGACAAAATGCACGTTCAATCAGCAAACACTGGTTCTGAAATGCATTTCTTTATACAAACTTCTAACTCCTCATGGAAAATCTGTTTAGTTTTTCAATGGACCATAGAGCAAAACCTGAATTTCTGGTCTTTCAGGGGCTATGACATGCTACTACCTTGTGGAGGGAATCATCACTCACACCCCTCTCTTCTCCAGCTACCTCTGTCCTTCCTCTCTTCACCACTTTTACCTCAACAGAAACAGATATTTTTTCACAGCCAAAATCTTCAACTTTTTGGTAGCTTTAGGGTCAGTTCAGCGTGACTGGTACCTCAGGGCAATGGCTTTCACAATGTAGTCCACCAAGCACTCCAAGTCTGGGGATATCTGTAAGGATAACTTGAAAAGAAAACATTAAAAATTCAAGCTGATTGTCAGTGGGGCTTTAACTCACTATACAGAAATCTGTATCTTCCGTGGAAAAGGTTGAGAGGTTCACAGATCAGAAAAGGTTGAAAACGACAAGCCTATAGAGTAAAATACAAGGAGGCTGAAGTGACTTGATAATTTTAGAGCAAGGTCTAAATATATCACTCTGCAAATGCAATGAACTTCTGTCTCCTTTTCCCTCAGCAAGCTACACAAACATCTGCCCTACAGCACAGGGATGCCTGCAGTCCATACTCCACTAACAATGCCCATAAGGACTCGGGATAGGGAGCAGTGCCATGGAAGCACCTTGATCTGATGGGGTTACCCCATCCCTCAGCATACCTCTGGTTTTGCACACTTGCTGCTTTTGTCTAGAAAGACAGGTAACATGAGAGAAGCTGAAATCACTGTTTTCTCTCTTTCAGGACTGTCGATGCCACCAGCAAGGTCTTGGCAGGCCATTCTCTCTAATTGTAATTGTTATGCTAATTAATGCATCAAGAGGGGAAGTTCACCCCACTATTTCATACCCCCTGAGCCTCACACCCTGGATAAACCTCTGCCTGTTCCTGGAAACCAAGTACTTATAGCCCAGGTGTGCACTACTTCTCTCCAGGTAACTTAACCCCAAGTGTGTATTTCTGTGTAATAAACTATACACAGAGGTAAAGGAAGAAAGGGAATTGGGGAGAAAATTCTACTGCACCATTAAAATGAAAAATGCCTTCTTCTCATTAACAATTCTCATTAAGGCACCCTCTGCCCACTTCACTGCTGTGTTTGTCTTCCCCCTGATGGCAGGAATGCTGAATCATCACAAGCCATGAGGGCTCGAGCCCAGCCCCAGGCTGTCATCCTGATTTAAGTGACAGGGTTGTACTATCTGGCCCCACAACTCACACAAAAATGGCACTGACAGCAAAGCAGCACTGGGGGACCAGTGCATAGGGACAGCAGCATCAGGTATGGGTTTTAATAAATCCATTAGAGATAGGGAAGGATACTTTGCTGACAAATAAAAATGGAATATTTTGGAATAATTTAAAGGAAAGTCAAGAAGCCTACAAAGAATCAGGATCTACAAATTACATATATAGTTGAAATAAATATCACAGAAGTTGATAGAATGCAATTCACAAGTATCCCCCTGATAACATTATTGTTCTTTATTACCCAAATAGGGTTCTTTCTTTGATATTGCAGGACTGGTAGCACAGAGTCTGTGGAGCAAACACTCTGCTGGAATGTTGTTTTGCATCACTATACTCAATAATAGAACCTTAAATTGCAATAAATATTGAAGTGAATTTTGAGCATATAGGGAAGTCAGCCTGCAGCAAGAACTGTAAGCCATTTCTCTACCATGCAGATATAACAGAGATTTAAAAAATATTTCTCTTTCCCCCAGCACACACTTACCTGGAAATAGTGAAGTATTTTGTGGTTTATTACTTTTTTAAAGCTGCTTTTAGTACTAATTTTATATACACAAACACACACACACACATTTATATATATATATATATATATAAGAGTGTGCTTTCTAAAGAAATTTGCAACCACTCCCCCCCAGTCTCCCTTTTAATACACCAAGAAAACAGTAACAACAGCCACTAGAGAACTGGGCTATCTGGGACTAAGCCACACAGTGATTTGTGACTGTCACCTCCTTGGGCCATCACCTTTCTTCTAGTGACTGGCATATGTGCTCCAACACAGCTCTACTCATCTCCTTGAGGCCCCTTCCCTGGCTCAGCCCAGGACTCCGCGCTCCTGGGGAGCAGCAAAGCATTTTCATGAGGAGAGGACAAAGAGGTGACAGAATACATCAGTCATCACCAGAAATAATGCATCCCAAGCTGCACTGGTGATGAAGGAAGAAGATTATTTATGTGACTTCTGCATAAATACTTTCATTTTCAGCTTGCAATTTGGGGGGGGGAAATAAAAGAAATGCAGGTTTTGGACATCTCGGGAAATTATATGCACAAAGTTTACTCACTGTTCCAGTGATCCAATTTAACAGACTGAAAAAACCCAAACCCACTTTCTCAAAAACAATACAGCACACAGAAAAGAAATATATGTAATGTATTATCAACTCAGAAATATACTTCACACTCTTCATATTAGCATCTCATCTTTATATTTTTAAGTGTTCAAAAAAAGCTGCAGGAAATTCTCTTAACATAAAAATCTTTTTTCTTCTGAACCCAAGGTATATATTATGCACTGTATTCCCTCCTAGTCAAATCAGACAAAGGAGCATTCCCAAGACGACAGGAAACGACAGCAGAGCTTTTCTGAAGGGAATATTTCAGTCAAAAAGAGAAAAAGAGAGATGTAGAGAAGAGATCCCTTCCCACATCCTTTACTTTTCAATATGAGTAAACACAAGAGACAAAAAATGCTCTGAGCAACTGGATGCTGCCAACAAAATGACATCTACAAAATTTCTCTCCCTCTTCTGTGACTGTGCAGTTGTTCTGCCAAAGGACATTCTGTAATGGACAGGAAAGAGTTTTCCACATAAAATCCCTGTCAGGCCTTTCAAATTTTTGTGTTATCAAAGAGAAATGACTGAAAACATCTCTCTGCATACACAAGAATATTTAATTCTTATGTGGCAGAGCAATCAGCTCTGTGAGCTCCAACTTGCAATGACAATGCCACTTGTTCTGCCTCACCATTGTATTCATTGCCTACTAGAAGCTTGCTGTGTTTTGTGAAATGGCTTCATCCTAGGCTAACTCACTGTACTACGAATTACCTTCATTGTTTAATCAATGTTATCAAATTAGGAAGCAACTCAGGGAAGAGAAGGAAACACACATTGTTATATTTACTGCATCTTTCCACATGTTGTTGCTTGTCTGTGTTATTTTCAGCATTACCTATTTAAAGAAGTTGCATGATATATAGAAGACAGCAGGTAGAGTGATTGACTGAGAGTCAGATGTTAAATTGCCACAGAGCTGTGGAAAGGATAAAAATACTTCTCTACCTCAATTCATTCCATAGAAAAAATCCTCACAGATCTTGCATCCTTATCATTTTTACACTAAAAGGTTTCAAAGTGAGGAGAAGGAATAAAGGGTAGTGCTTAAAAATAAAATAAAAAAACCCCACATTTTCACAGCTTCATTTTCCTCTTATTTTTCTAAAGAGTATAATATTGAAGGAGAAAAAGCCTGCTTGCTCTCAGTTAGGTTTACTAAATCAGTCATGAAGGCAGCTGATCTAAAATGCATCAGCTGTCACCTGCTCAGTCTCAGTTTGACAGTTCAATACCTCCTCATCTTCTGAGAATGGCAGTGCTGAGACCTGAGTAAACCATGTCTGTATGCAAACTGTCACTGATTTTGTGGCATATCATCAGGCCTGATCTCCACGGCTGCAGTGACAACAGGGAACACTACAGCCAATCACCATCAGAGTTAAAATTAATGTACGGCTCCCCACGTCCAGCAGTAGGCAAGGCAAGCCCCAGGAGCAGTGACCAGTTGATGAACTATGTAATTACAGCATGATAATCTTACCCCTGCAGAGAATGTAAATGTATATCATAAATTCAAGGTATATTTCTACACATCTATATTTTTCCCCTCAGCATTTCTTCAGACCAAATAAAACATATAAATGCCATTATAGCCTAGTTAAATTCAGATAGTAAAATACAATATTATTCAGGGCCACGAAAGGACAATCTGAGGCACATTCTCAAGCAGTGACAGTCAGGGTCACACTCCCAGTGCTTAAAAAAGTTGCAGGTGATGATTGCAGCAGCCCAGCCCAGTCTCTGGTGTCACTTTGGAGTATGTCAGCCAGCCTGGCCACAACACAGTGCTCCCACACGTGCCAGGGCAGGCTGCAACATCCCCCCACAGCCCCAGACCTAAACTCTTATGCACCTTCAGAGCTGTTAAACACCTAAAAAAATGCTCACAATAAATATAAAAGGGGATAAAACTGGTTATTATTCAGACTCCTCATTTTTTGTGGTACTACTTACAACATGAACTATGTGCAGTCCAGCACAGTTTGTCTGGTTTGCAGTACCCAATAAATCTCACATACCTTCTGTGTGATTTTATTCAAGTTGAAACCTCTTAACCTATTTTAAGTTGCCAAATCTCAAAGTGCTAAAAACCCAATTCTCCACTACTATCAGAGTGCCATAACCTTTCACTAACCTATCAAGGGGCAGACTTGGTGTTCTTAGAGGTGTTTGCCAACCCAACCAGGTGTCAGATATGAATAAATTCTCTGAACACACTAATTTTAGAGGGTTTTTAGTTAAAGTAATCATGGAAAGCAACATGACATCAATACCTTATCAAGCAGAAAAGCTGCTAGACATATTTCTGTTCTGGGAAAACCTGGACTGAGGACCAGTATCTCTGTTGGCATATCCCAAATACCCAAGAGACACCAACGAAGTATGAAGTATTCAACAGGACCATTACACTTAGCTTTAGCTTTTACCATGAGGGAAAGCTATATTTGTAAATCAGTTCTCCTTTACACTGCATCTTTAGGTACATGTCTGGTAAAAGTAAAATTTTGCTGTGAAATTACTGTTCTTCCAATCTACATGGAGGGATTTGAAATAGTCATGTCAGGGTCCACTACAAGCTTCAAATTAAGCATTTTGCTTACTTGATGTTTCATTTCCATGGTCATAGTATTTTTCTAGAAAGTGACATGTTTAAAATTATATTTAACCTTTTAATTCCTACAGCCTTTTGTAGGAGAAATTTGAGCATCCCTCAAACTGACTAGTTGTGTGAGTTAATAAAAGTCACAGGTAACATAGCCTCCTTATGTCACCATGATGAAGAGAACTGTAAAGGTCAGATTTTATGAAATTACTTCTTTTACATAAGCAGTTTCAAGGTACTTACATCCATCTCAGTGTAAGAACCATGTGGCAGAGACCTGACAGAACAGTAAGAAGTGCTGTACTCTTCACAGAGCTCTCTGTAGAATAAAAAAAAATAAACTGCTGATTATCTAAGTTGTCACTAATATTTTTTTATATTTTATGTCCAATAGTCTTGTGACTTGTATATAAACAGCCCTTAATGTCTCTTGCAGAAACTAAACCTCAGCTAAGCAATCCTTTAGCTAAAAACCTTATTCATTTCTTGACAATAATTTGTGCATAACTCTTATTGGCTTAATCAGGCTATGAAAATGTAATTTGAAAAAAAATCATCAGGAGTAAATGTAGATGTACTTCAAAACCCCAAGCCTTATCCACAAGAAATGAACATATGTTTTAGAACCCATTATGATCTAAAGTTACAGCAAGGACAAAATGTGCATGGTCTTGAACACTGCCTAAACATTTGAATGTCATGGTTGTATTCAACCCCATTGCCAAACATCATTATTACCTCATAGACAAATAAATTAAGCAGGCTATAGCTCCGCAGCTTTCTCAGTTTTGTCTTTGTATGGTGAATTGCAAAAGGAAAGACATTTCTCTTAAGGTTAGAGATTCTGTAGTGGCTAGAACTTGATCCAAAACAACTGCTACTCATTAGGATGTCCCCACATAATTCATTTGGAATACCACTTCATACCGCCATTTGGGAATTACGAGGTCACTCCTAACTGGAAAAATATTTCATCTCATGTCATCTCACTGCCATATTTCTCCACAGTAGCCTTCTCCACTGGCCAATCAATAATAAAAGCAGACACAGGTTACAGCACTTGAGCAGATATTTGAGCTCTGCTAAATCTCCATTCCCTGCCAGCTTGGGCCGTTTTCCATCGAAGGCAACGCAAGGAACCGGAGCGCACCAACACCACGCTCCCAGCAGGGACCACTCTGAGCCCCACGGAGGCTGCTGCTCCTCTGCTCCCCATCACTCCCACCCCCCACGCCACTCCACATCTCATTGTTACTGCATTTCCAGCCTCATTACCCCAGACGTGAAACTTTCCTCACCACATGGGCTGTGCACGTTGGGCAGCAAACAAACAAACAGATTCAAGGCAGTGGAAAAGGAATATTGACATGCATATCTCAAAAGAGTTGGGTTAAGATAAAGCAGCTTGGGTTTTCATCACAATTAAATAGGTTGCGAAAACACAAACTGGGTTAGAAGCACATGTAGGTAAGTGTCTGTATTTTGGAAGTTTTTTAATCCCATTCCTAGGGGAAATAACTGCCAAGGCAATTGCTCTCTGAGCACTACAATATCCATTTCTGGTTGAGTTACTGCCCTTTGGCAGTTAGCTGTTCTTGACTTATGTACACATACACTGATACACCTTCTCTCTTTCCTTGTTTTTTTCCTCAAACAAGAAACATGATTTTTTCATAATATAGTATGACAATTGATGGAGCCTACAAAAGTACTAAACCTACCTATAATAATGCCTACAAGAGCCAAATGTGCCAGCTTAAAATCTTCTTTCTCTATTAAAGTATCCTTCTCAACATATGGGAGTGAGAAAGAAAAAACTGACAAACTACAATAAATCTTATTTTACACCTGCGTGACAAGACTCAGATATGTTTTAGATTAATTCCATACCAGTTATTAAAAGATTAATGATTTCTTAATAGCTGGTTTACTATCAAGCAAATCAGTGGTCTGTTTAACACACCTGCTAGCAGACTCAGTAGTCCTAAATTATTTTAACACTTTTTAGTGGCCTCGATGAGTACTATTTACTAGGTGGGCATTGCATAGGGAGCTTCTATTGTTGTGAACATTTACCAGAGCTAAGTAATTTAGGTCACTGAAGTAAGACTGTTCCAGGCATGTCACAACTTCACTTAATTTTCAGACACAAACAGCTTTGGAAATTATCACACCATCTATAGAATGAAAAGATAATTACATGGTAATGAAAAGATGTTAAATCCAGTAGCTTAAAGGCATGTAACAAGGAACTTTTTTTCTTATGCCTCATCTGATTAGAAAATTACTACTTGCAGCAGCTGTACAATTGTGACAGACATCATCTCCGTGGTGTTCAGACATGGCAAAATCCAAAAAGTGTTCAGCTGAATTTCTGGCACATGACAGCTTCTGCTGCAAAGCCTGCGTAGTATTTTCAGAGATGCAAGATAGGAAGGAATCCCATACAATAAAAAACAAGTGTACATACAGAGTTATCAACACTTGGCATTCACAATGCAATGTTCTCCCCTACAAAGGGACATCCCATCTCCCAGCTCTCCACACCAGTTCTTTCTGGAGGCTGGGAAGTGGATCTGCTATGGGAAAACTCATGTGCTACCCTTTACCCACAGAGCCCAGCTACAGCTCTGCTCCTCAGGAGCAGGGCTACTCTCCTCCCTTTTTTTAAAAGTTCAAACCAGATTTATCAAGCTACTGCATTGTACTGATGCTGCTTACACCTCTTTTTTATATCTATACTTTATTTCATTTCTGTATGTTTTTCCTGGGAGTTATTAGTAGCCAGCCACTTACTAAACACTTCTCATCTTGCAGATGCTTTAGTGAATTTATTCTACTTCTGTTCTAAGAGCCTATTCAAACTTTTAGGAATAATGAGTAAATAAATTGTAGCATGTACATTTATGTACTTGAAAAGGCAGTTTAAAAATACACATTAAAAATATGTTTGGAACATGGCTTTTAGTTCTGTGGGAGAATTTAATACTGGAAAATATTTTAGAGAGAAATAGGCCTTAGGAAAAAAAAAAAAATAATTAAGTACACAATAGCAACATAACATTCTTCAATAGCCTGATAGGTTTTATTCAAAGCACTGCTCCTCTCATTGAGAACTCTACTGGGACATTTTTGACCGCATTGTGAATATCACTGCATGCTCTCAGCTGAATGCAAATGTTTATGTTGTTATTAGTAGCAATAACAAAATTTCACCATAGAACTGTTAACAAATGGATCTATTTCTTTATAATTATGCGCTGTCATTTTCTGTTTTGTCTTTAATTTTTGATAAAAGAAGCAGCAGGGAGTCTATCTGCAATTTTTTTTTCTCTACAGATTTCTCAGTGGATCTAGATTTCAACCTTCACAAAACAATTATTTGGAATACCAATTGCCTTGCTCTTCAAATAATTCTTGAACAATTGCAAATGCTATTTACACCTATATGTAGCCAATTGTAAAATTTATATTTTAATTAGACTTTGAAACCAGCTAATTAAATAAATATTAAATAATTAAGAAATTACAAATCAGAGGATGCTAGAAAAATTTGTGATGGAAAACATAACTGTGGTTATGAGTCCCTCTCCAAGCAAGCAAGTGATAATTGGAGCCACAGTTGAGGTCAGTGTGTGGGAGTGGATACGACTCCACGTGAGACCCTACCAGCAAGGATTGAGGAGCAACAGCTGGCACCTTTCTCATCAGCCATCACTCTATTTACACAGAGCAGGAGGACACAGGGGTCTTTAGCACAAAAAGCCCAGCAAAGTCAGAGATCCACTGCCAGCCTCTGTGCTCCAAGCCCATGAGGAACAGCACTTTGTTTTAACAAGCTACTGCAATGCCAGAAGTCTTTAAAGCTACAATTAATCGAAACCAATTGCAACACTAGGTTCAGTTGCATCTTTGTCCAGATCCATCTTCTCCCAAACTTCATGTAATAAATGAAGACTATGCCTCCAGTGTTTTTGTTCATCTATCACCGTGTCAATGATTATTACAGCGTTACAAAACAAAACAAGGGAAAAGCTTAATTTCAAGGAAAATTTATGGTGAGTGAGACACATTTAAACTTGACTAGATGAGAGTAACCAAATAAATCTGGTGTTTGCTCAAACAAAAACTTTTTGCAAAAAAAAAAAATGTTTAAAATGTCACTGCTCAGGTACTGAAGTATAATTACCAGTGCAGGAAAGAATAAACACTGGTTAATAAGACCAGAATCAGATACATGAGCTAGATAAAAAGACTATCATGCAGACTATCCAGCTGCCATTATAGTTTAGTTCTCTATAGTGTGACCTTCAATACTGTACAAGCTAATTCCATATACCTACAATGTCTTCAATGCACTGCAATTTAAAAGCAATGAGTTTAAAATAACCTGCAGTTTAAGAATAGTAGGCTGGAGGCAAAGGAAAAGCACCACAAACAATCTGAAAGCTAATACTGAATCGAGCAGGGTCAGTAAAAACAGGAAAACTACAATAATAAAAGTAGATTTCTTTTTTCTTTAGCTGATGTTTCTGATTGATCTTTTTCTGCTTTAATACTAAACTAAAATGAACTATCAGCATGATGAGGAACTGGTGCCAAACATAAAGAAGCACCTGATAAGGCACCCTCAGAGCACAGAGGATACACACCCCACTGCCACAGCTCAGCATCTCCACGTGTTTTACCCACTCTCATGTGGAACCTGGTCACCCACACCCTGCCTGCACCCTCCCTTTGCTCCAGCAAGAACACAGGCAAAGCTGTGCAAGTGCTAATACCTTCTGTAACTTCATCTATGAGAAGCAGACTCTTCCAGAAGCAAGTAGTGTGACAGGATCAGGGAGGGGCCCCATCACACAGGACAACCACTGTGCCACAGACCTTTGCAGTGAAGGATGAGCACCTGGCATGGACTACTTCATAAACACAGTTCTCAGTCACTGCCTGAGCTGCCAAACCACTATGTGCCAGTAGAGCAGGTAGCATAATGCAGTGACAATAAAGACCAATTTGTGCCAGAATCAATTAACACGTGTTATCAGCTATTATCCTAATTGAGAGGCATTTATCCTTATTTAAATTATGACAAATACACAGATCATAAGATGGATGAAGAAGGTTTGGGAAACAATGGGGAAAAAAAGAAAGAATGCAACAACTGCACAGGATGTCCAAGTGCAGCAACACATCCACTGCGTGTTCATCTGTGTTAGATTTAATCTGCAGCCTCACTTTAATAATTTGTCAACTATTTGCCAGAATTCAACAATGTCTCAGTCAGGATCTTGAATCTCTACAGACTAAGGAATTACAAAAATATCTTTGTGCATCATCTTTGCAATCAATGAGCCTACATAGCTTAGTATTTTGTTTTAGGGGGTCTTAAATCAAACTGCAAATGCTCTTGAGCAGGAAATGTCTGAGGGCTGAGGAAAAAAGAACAAGACTTCAGCCCACCACAGTTTTCTTTGTAAGCTCTCTATGCTGAATGTTTTGTATGTTCTCTATAGCATAAAATGAAAGGCAGAAAAGTTGAGTGGGAGAAGTCTGTTAGAGAGCTTGAAAACCACATAACTTATTTTTCTGAAAACCACATTATTTATTTTTCTTCTGTACTGTCCAGACACTGCCCTGCTTCAGGCATACAGTGCAATGGGAAAACACAGAAAAGCTGTGGGTTGTAGGAGGTCCTGTATGGCTTCAGCAAGACTGATACTTAAAGGGCTCTAAAAAGAAAAAGAGTAATTTTAGACATATACAAGCTGTAGAAAATGCTTTTCTCTATTGTCCTTCATTGTGTGGACATGAAAAAGTCAGACTGAAGCTTGCTCCATTTTGAAAATTCATTAGTGCTTTTGATATCTCACAAGACTTGTTTTAATTGCACATAAGTCTTTGCAGAGTGAAGTGAGGTTGAAGAAGCAGGTGTAAGGGATGTCCCATCTAGAACAATATCATTTTGAAAATAAAAATTCGTATTTTTAAGACTGAGTTATTTGCAATTACTTATTAGACTGACAGTGAGCTTTGAAGGGTGATGATCCATATATTAAAACTTTAAGGTCTTAATACATTAAATGACAATGGATCCAAGGGGACCAATAATGTACTATTGAACAGAAAACTACACATTTATAATGGGCAGTATGAGAATTATGGTCTATGATATGGACTATTAGGCCTATTCTGAAATTCATAGAAGATGTTTTAACAAAGAACACAGTGGGTTTGTGCTACATTCCACAAGGGAGCTTCCATGCTTCCACAAGGGAGCAAGATAACACAGTGCACATAAGTGACACCATCATCATCCTCACAGCTGTCCTTTTTCCAGCCCCCACAACAGCCCTTTCAGAGGCCTACCAGCAGATAACATCAAAATGCAGCAGTGCCCGAGATCATTGCTCCCAAACCTTCCCAAAAGTAATTAAATGAGGATCCATTTTGTTACATGCTTCATTCACACATAACCCCACTTAGAGAAATATCCTGTGAATCACAAGATTCACTATTTTCCTCAAAACTTCTGTACTTGGAAACACCATAGGTAAATTTGCCAAATCTCCGTTTCAGGAGGTCACAATGTTTAATAAAGCTTGCCTTACCTTCCCTTCTGTAACATAGTAATAAAGCAAAGGAATGTTTCAGACACATGAAATAATATTCAACCCTCACTGCAGAACTGACCTCAGCCTACAAGTTGCATTTAGGCCCCACTTTATTGCATCTCTAGAAGGGGAAAATCAGACAAATATATGAAAATCTAAACATCCCATACTGATGTCATCTGTCATTCACAGAAATTGCCTTCCTATGTTTATCTGGTTTGTTTCCTGTGAACTCAAGAAAATAGGAAATTCATAGAAAAGATCAAACACAGAGCAACACAAGTTCTTTTTTTCAACTATAGAAAAAACACCTACATAGTGAAGGACAAAAAAAACCCATCTTATTTATGAAAAATGCCCATATTAAACAAGGTTAGCTGATAGGACAAACTCAAACAAGTAAATGGTATAAGACAGTTGCTGCATGTGTTTCATGCACATAATATATTCATTGGTGAGAAGATAAAGACAGCCTGATTTTAAAATCTGAATTATTTTTGCATCTGTTTGTAAAGAAAGGATCAACAGCAGTTTTCTACCATCTTAGAATTAATCACACTGCTATATAAATCCTCTATATTTTAAGAACACCAAAAGTGCCATTTCAGAAAATCTAAATAATGTATGAAATTGAAAAATGTCATTCTTTTAATATCTCTCCTTGTGAAAAAAAATTGCAATCACAACTATGATAACTGATTGTAGGCTTCTTTTAAAGCACTACAGAAGTTGTCATTGTTTAGTTAAGCAATTCAGATTCAGAAAACGTGACCTACCATATCCTGAGGGAGAGACCTCCCGTAGCAGTAAGCAATACATCTCCACACTCTTGTAATTCAGAGGCACTGAGGCAAAAACTGTCAAAACATTACTAAAGTCGACAAGGATGTATGGTTCATTAGTCTAGGAACTGATGTGTTATGGACCTCTTTGTGATCAGCCTGATAATTTAAATCAAGTTACAAGTTTATGTAAACCTACTAGAACTCTTATTAAATTTCAGATCATGCGTTCAACAAAGGCTCATAATTGCAGAGATTTATCACAAGGCCATAACTAGCCCCCTATCATGCCAACTAAATCAATAATCAATTTATAAAATATCATTACTTTAACAGAAAATCTGTAGCTCTTTTTCTTGCATTGACTTTGAGGACCAAACTGCAACATAGCAGCAGCAAGTCAATCTTGTTCATTAACACAGAATTAGACTGCAGAGGCTTCAATATTTCCAAGCAGCTCCATGGACAGAGCAGAGGGAGCTGCAGCAGCAGAGTTATCTGCCCCCTTCCCTGTGCTGCTCTAAGCCTGTCCCAGATGTCTGATGCCCATGGTGATGTGCACCTGACAGTAGTGGAGCACACTACCTCAGCATGAAGCTTCTTCTCTTTCCCCACCTTTACATCCATGAGAATGAGATTTAAAATATGCAGCCACTCCCACATCCTCCCAGTCTACAGCCCATCTTGTTGTACAAACTGGACAAAGACTGGTGCAATTAGAGTGAAAAGAAGAGATCACAGAATTGGACTTGCAGTCAATGTCTCCATGTTTCATTCAGTGTAACAGGTCACTGCAAAATAGATCAGCTGTAATGGCATTGTTAGCATACGGTGGCATTGTTGGGGCTGCTCTGTGCAGGGCCAGCAGCTGGACTTGGATGATCCTTATGCATTCCTTTCACTCAGGATATCCAACAATTCTGGGATTGCAAGTGTTAAGACTTTGCTTAAGAGATAATCTTCTTTTTTCAATGATAATACATGCTAATACCTGTTTTAGAACATGAGCTTTCTATCTAGAGAAAAGAAAAATAAGCTAGAGATAATAACAGTGCTCAAGGACTACAAATGATCAGTGCTACCAAACAAACAGTTCATGTGACAACCTTGATGCCCAGGATAAAGTTGTAGTAGTCCTATAGTTAATTGTTTGATTATCATTTGGTAATTTTTTTCTAAATATCAAGAATTAGTCTAATAATAATGCATTCCGTATTTTAAGCACAGAGAACCATAATTTAAAAGTTTGGTTTATGAAGTTTGGACACTCTAATGAAAGTAGTAATTTCTTCCATTCTGTAGTCCTGAGATATAAAAAGGAAGGAGTAAGTATTGAACCTGTAAAAGTTTGCCTAATTCATGTCCTTCTCATGATACACACTTATTAATCACAAGTTTCTGGTTTTATGCAGCTTTTTATTCACTTGTGAAAGGTACTGCATGAAATGTGAAGATATGAAGAAAGGTTAACCCAAAAATACATTTACCTTTCAAAGGATTTTTTTTCCAAGCAATTTACACTAAAGTACTGCATAAAGCTGCAGTAAATTCAGTATTTTACATTTGTGTGATTTCTCCAAGTCATCATTAATTTAAGCATTTATTTCCAAAAGTGCCAGAAAAAAACATTTCACAAGCACTGCCATTTCGTATTACTCCGTAACTTAATACTCTTTATCATAAAACCAATTTCTGTAGATCAGAGTGTGCCTGATGAAAGCATCCATGGCAGCTGTGTGTTACTTCTGCTGCAGAACTGCAGTTTCCTTCCCTTTCCTTCAAACACACAGAGCTTCTGGAAGCCTTTTATCAACGAATTCAGAACCTGATAAACCAGACAAACCCACAGGATTAAACAGCTCAGCTAGATTTCACCACTGCTGAACTGCAGAGAGGGGAGGAACCTGAGCTGGGCTGGGTGGCAGCCGAGCTCCGTGGGCAGGGGGATGGGGACAGAGCAGGGACACTCTGCAGACAAGCAATTAAGGACTGGCAGCACGTTCCAACCTTTCAGAACAAAAAACTTGCTTCAGGACACATACTTGTCACACTACAACTCCAAAGGGCTATCAGTGCATACCACAACACGTCCCAAATTCCAAAAGGCTTTTTTCTATGCCCTGTAATGTCAAAGCATCAATAAATAAATAAAAACAAACAACTCCCATTACAAGACAAGAAAAGCAAAAATTATCTTTCTACTCAATAAAAAAAAAATTCAGCAATAAGAAAATATTGTACTTAGGACAGACATAATGTGAAAAGCTCAGGGGACAATGTTGCTTTTCCAGGTGCAAGGTCCATTAGCTGGAGCTCAGACACTGCTGATATCTGAGAGCTTGTCAGATTGTCCCAGAAATGCCCTGGGAACAAATTGCATATTGTGTGGAATGTCTCATTTTGCTGAGGGATGAAACAGCACCACTTCACAGTATTACTGCACAAATTGCAAGAAGGGTGTTTCCCTGCAGGCCACGATCAGAAATCACTGATGCAGAAGGACTTCCAGAAGGCTGGAGAAAGCAAGAGTGTAAAACACCTGTTTTCTCTGAAGGGTCTTCCTCTATTAACACCACTTGCATTTCTGTCTGTTTCTAGCAAATTACTCACTATTCCTGATCAGCATTAATGCCAGCACTTGTCTACTTCCAGAGATGCTATTTTGAATGTCAGTTACTGTGGAAAACTGAGATATGCACGCAAAGAACATGAGGCTACTTGGGATTTGTTTTGAGAGGTATCATCATTTCAGAAGACATCCAAAAATAGCTTGACTTCCTTAAAGTTGTGTTTAAAGTCTGTGTAGTCATATTGCTCTTTGATGTCAATCCCTAGAAGCAGTGCACGAGGAAATGCTAAGTACAACAATGAAAGAGTTCATGACATGCCTAAACCTCTTCCACGACACAGTAACAAGGCTACAACAATCCAGACTCAAGCAAGATGCATTCCTGCACTGAATCACAGCAGTAGAAGGAAGGTATTATTTAATGACTCAGCTTGAAACAAAACCCCAAAATATATTTCTTTATGAGAATTTCCATATCCTCCAATGGATTAAAGTCTTTAACTTGGAAATTCTTGAAAAAATCTCTTGGAACATGCAGCTACAAGCTTTTATATCAGATTTCTTTTAGAGCTCAGGGTTAAAATGAAATAAGCTTTCAAAGCAGAACAGCTTAAGTTTCTCCTCTCTCTCGAAATCAGATAGCACAATGAATGGTGAAGAAAGCTTGTCTTGGTTTCCTCAGGTGATACGTGATTTTTTGCAGGAACTTCTGTTTTTCAGAAGGCGTCAAGATCACGGCAATGCCGTGTACTTGCTGAATTTTAGTTGCTCACTGATTCTGAAGCAAAAATTTTATATGGATCAAATTTAACTTTTCACATGAATACTGGTAGATAAACACTAAAGGAGCCTATATTATATTATTAAACAGGTCACATTGAACGCTATCTTAATAATTAAACAACATCACTTTCTTGATGGAGAAAACTCCTGGCTGAAATTTAAATGTAGGTACTCCAAACAGAAATATGCATGAGTAAACATTTGCTGTAATTAACTGAAGACCACAAAATCACCACTAAAGATTTTCTTTTAATATAATTTTTTCTACAGGTTAGATAAAATCCACAATTTTTTCTCATTGAAAACAGCAGAATAGCAGAGAAATTAAATCTTAGCAAGAAGCAATATGTAACTTGGGGTTTAAATTATAGGTTTCCACTTTTTTACCCAAGGTCTATTCTCTTTTTTCTGCCCTCCCCCTTACAGAACAATGCTTTTAAAAGAAGATGGAGATCGCAGCTTTTACAAGGCTCCATTTGAAAGTAGGTGGGATTTTTGGCTCAAAATCACTTCAGAGCTCTTAAGATTTCCTGCTAATTTCATTTGCATTACCTTTCGCACAAACCTCAATTTTATATAGAGAGACCATATATACCCCAATTAAAATTACCAACTTGTCTGCTATATATCATTACAAGGAATTTCATAGGAGTCTTCCTTTTCTCACCAGCAAGCAGAATCATGCTTGAAATAAATAACACATCCAAATTAGTAAAATTTACTGTCTCTGTGAAGTCATTATAATTTTCATTCAAAATGAAAGGAAAAAAAACCCTTAGTAATACCATGAAAACAAATGGATTTCCAATTCCAATTTTCTCTGGGACTTGGTCTTGGGTTGGATTCCTAGAGATACCTCAAAGATAAAATAAACAGTTTGTGCCCCAAAAGATCAGTTGAAACACTGGCATTGAGAAAGAGCTTACTTATGCTTCTCCTATGCCTAACTTCTCTCAGTTGGCACTTTGATTTCTAGCCATTGAGCTGCCTTGTTTGTCTGATAGCTCAAATAATCACTGAGCAAAGATGTTTGTGGGAAGCTGAGCGATGGCGTGTGGGCCATGGGTCAATGCTGCAATCTCTCACATATTTATAGGAAGGGGCCCTCGGACAAGCCTCACTTACTCTTTCTGTGCTTATGGAGGAACCAGTCTCGGGGTAAGCAGCAGCAGAAGTATCATTCTTAAGTCAGTCAGCTCTCCAGTGCCCTGGTTTTGTCATCACAGAAACCGCTCAGAGCTTAGGAAAGCAGAAACTCAAACGTCAAGTGAACATTCATTTTGAAAACTGAGAAATATCCTAGTCTGGGTATAAGCCAAGCTGAGGCAAAAGTCTAAGCTTAAAGTGCCTGACAGGTGCCTGAATCCTGTGAGGAAGGAAGGTTTATGCCTCTGCTACAGGATTAATATAAGCTATTTGCACTTGATGGACACAGCTAAACACAGCATAGTTGCAATGATCATTCACACAGTGAAATAGAACATGAACTGGACAAATGGAGCTGAGAATTTTAAGTCTCTTTCCAAGAAGATATTTAGCATCAGAGATTTTTATTTGCAACAATTGGACATACAACAGAGAGATGCTTTTTCCAGGCTGAACACCAATGTAGTCCCCACACACTTGGGGCCAGCCAGGGGAGAGACTGCATTATGAAAATGTGATGAAGAGTTGCAAGGGTTCCCACCAAGTTGTCATGAGGTTTTAAATCAAACTGGTTTTGATGGGGAAAAGGTCAGGCCACCACTTCTCACCTGCCTCTCACCAACACTCCCAATACCAACAGAGAACTAATTCACAGTCCTAGAAAGAGGACCCAGGAGCACTTGTCCCGCTGCTGAGCCACACACATAATGGCCTTTGCCAATGCAGCAGTGCCCACTGCCACATCAGGCCAGAGGGTCCCTGCAGACCCCAGCAGTTTTCCTTCCACATGAACCCAGTGCAAGAACCCCTAAGTCTTGTTACACATAAGGAGGAAAGCACACTTTGCATGTAAAGCTGAGAAACTTTGATTACAATAGTTGCAATCTTCAGGGCGTAGTCAAAGGGTTCAGTCCAGTTTAGCAATTACAGAAAAGGAATATGCAATAATACAATAATCTATCACTAAATAATACAGTATATTACAGTTAAAGCTGGTATATATAGGCCCACTTCCTAGTGTCCATTCCTTTCTCTGACTTAGAAAGGAGTGGACTGCTGCTTGGGCTCCCAGACCAACAGCTCCCACCTGGCAGGGGGAAACCAGTCAATGCCACCCACACAGCAATTCCTTCACTGCAAGCAGCATGATGATGACAGTGATTTCTCCAGGATGTCTTTAAGGTCATTTTTATGTGTCTTCTAATACCCTTTTAACCTTGCTCTACCTTTAGTGAATCAAACTTACTGTATATAGTGGATTTTGCATACAAGCTACTTGTTCTTTACTCTCATTCCTGTCCCAAAATCATTTTTACCCAACTCCTAAGTCTGCATTTCTCTAACTGACGACTGGTGAGTCATTTAAAACTGGGAAGGTCCCTGATGCCCACTTGTGTGCCACCTCTCATCATCCCATGCCTGTACTCCTCCATGGGGCATCCTGTGCTCACCTTCAAGGCCTGGCTGTTCCACCAGGCTGTCTCTCTACACTACACCCCTTGGTTAAAATTACTAATACTTTTTTCTATGCAAAATTGCTATTTGTCACTGCTATCTTTCTAGAAACACTGTTGTTGTATGATATAGATATTACAAATATTTAGGGTACCAGCAGAGTTGCTCTTAAAGCAAAATCAAGCATAAAAAAGGCTCAGTACATTGTCACAACAAGCTGATTCAAAGCAAAAATAAAGGAATGCATCTGTAACTAACCTAAGGAGGTTTGAGAGCTGTTAGAGTTGTGTTCAAATTTTAAACTGCTTGTTAGTTTTTACTAACATGTGCTTACCAGTTAGGGCTGTAGTGCAGTATATGAAAGGGTAATGAGCTATTCAGTGTCTATTCTGACTGAGCCACTTGTGTCTAGTTAATGCATTTCAAATGTAATTGACAAATTAGCATCTCCAACTTTTCCCATTAACAGCATTAAATAAGGAAATTGCTGTTCCAGAATTGTAACCTTATTATTTATTACACCAAACTCCTCTTGTAACATATTAGTTGGTCTAAGTTTTCTTCCAATAAATCAAAGTGAAAGAAAACAAACTTCTTCCATTTATGGTCTTCCATTTCTGCCTATTTCTTAAGAGAAAGAATGAAAATTAATAAAATTAATTCCAATGTTTATAGTCAGGTTCTCAATACTGCACTGTTCAGTTTATCAATTTTAAAAGTTAAGTATGTAGTTAAAAAGAGTCTGAAGCAAAAAATAAAATGACAATGTGGAACACTTGTGTTTGCCTTGCTGATTTCAATAAGGTCTTCAGATATTAAAGGACCATGTTTTAAACCATCTTTTCTAACTACACCTTTTCCAGAAAACAAGAAAAACAATAGCCTCTAGGCTTCTAAATATCACTGTGGCACCCTGACCACCAAGGTGTGCCATGTCATCACAGAGGTAACCAAGAATAGGTCAGGTTTTGCTCCATTTCTAATACTTGAGTATTAGACAATATGAACAGCAAGGCAAGATCAGGTCCCTTCTCTCACTCAAATACTTGCTCCTGTCAAGGATCACAGATTAGATTTTTGGCTATTTCTTTAGGAGACACATTCGCACACAATTGTTTCTGCTGGTCAGCTGCTCAACTCAAAGGCTGGGGCAAAATGAGGGTTTTGACATCCCTTTACATCCTGGGCATTTCTAACTTGATACGATTCAAGGCTGCTCAGGGCATAGCAGAATTAGAATGACTGGCACCTTAGCAGTGCACTGCCAACAATCCTACTGGTATTTGTATACTGCAAAGCTTGGGTTATTAGGGGTACTTTTAAGACTCATTCATATTTATAGCACTTGATATGAAGCAAATCCCACCCTGTGCTTCCAGTGGAGAAATTATTATTACATTTCTCCTAAGTTGACAGCAAAGTACATCTCACAACATTCATGGTACTGACTACTACTTCAGAGCCATGAACTTCCACATTTAAGAACACCATCTGCCCTGCAACAGTGCACAACTGGAAGAATCCTGTGCCTTTGATAAGTGAACCTTCTTATTAATAAAAGATAATTCCTTAACCTGGAAACGCTCATCTTCCAATCCTACAGATCAGCAAATGCAATATGACGGAGCTACTGAAGTACTTCCTACGAATTCCAAGTCAAGCATACAGAGACAGGAATGCAAACACACCCTCACCCCTAAAGATAAACACACAGAAAATACATTGCCACTGTGATCCCTATATTCTCCTAAGAATGAGCTCTGTGCTCTGTTAGGTGTGTCAGCTCAAGAAGCAAAACTGTTGTTTGTACCTCATTTCCCAAAGCCACTGAAACACCTTTCTGTGGCACCAGGCAGACAAATTGGAATAGCAGACACGAATGTGTTTAAGCAAATCCAATAATGAGCATAATTTCAACCTTCCCCTGTGCCACAGATGTTGCTGTGTTAAGTGAGAGTTAAGTATGTCTGCTTTAAAATGCTTGAACCAGCACAAGTGCCACTTCATTCCTATGTGATGTTTTCATTTGGCTGGACAGGTGCTCTTGCAGCAGAATATCCAAAAAAAGAACATCTAAAATATGTATTCACCAACATCTGTCTTGCTTTGACTTAAAGTAGCTACTCAAGTATGCATTTAAGTCTGAGCAAAAAGTTTTCCATTCACTTTGACCTTCTTAAGAAGCTTCATGAGTTTATATGCCAAAACCTATTTTTATACAAAAGTAACCTTGAGTATCCACAATGTGGGCATTGACACCTAGGTTGAGAGTGTGGGCATGAAAAAAAAAACCAAAACTCATAACAAAAAAGAAACGTCTCAAGCACCTAAAAAAAATATAGAGCTTAAAGCAATATATTTTTCAACTAACACATTTTGCAAGCTTTCTAAAAAGGAAGTATAACCAATATGTTGAACATATAATTTTACAATTATAGATATATAGACATAAAGACAGCCTTCTATTTCTAGGCTATGATAGAAATGCCAACCGCTTCATTTGAGAAAACTAATTTGGATTATGGACATTTTTGTGTTTGGTTTTTTTTTCTCATCTATCTATCTACAGCTTAACCTGTGTAGCAGTGTTTCAGATTAGATGGAAAAGGTATAATTGGTGTAGTAGTATTAACTTGCTTACTTACCTGTTAAATATTTCTGTCATGTGTAACAATATCCAGCCCAAAATAGTTTACAAATAACACACATAAATATTCCATCACCAATGAGATGAAGAAAAAGAACTGCATGGGGAAACACAAAACTAGGCTCAAATAAACATGGAAGAAAAATGAGGAAAGGCTGTTTGAAACAGAACAGGAAGTTATTGCCATAGACATTTGTATAGTTAAATTACACACTGTTTTTGTAATTGGAAACTTGGGCTTGCTTTACACCTTAGAAAATATATTGGTATCGTAAGGAATCTAATGTACAGTGTGCATTTGTACATCCTCCTGTGTATGTTCCTGGAAGATTTACCTGTGTATCCATTAATGTGACAGACCCATAGGCACACAGGCTTACAGGGAAAGGCACAGCCTAGCACTGTTTTGTATCTTCAGCCTGGCAGCCACAAAGCAGTTGATGGTATTGCAATATCTTCACATGACTGGTAGTGCCAAGTCAATTAACCAAAAATCTAGAATCCCAGGAAGTCACAAGTATTTTTTTTCTCCAGAGTAAATTTATCTCTCTATGCCAATTGAAACTAAAGAGTATTTATCAAAATCTATGGCTTCTTTGTAGTTTCATTCAGTTGTTTTATTAAGGCAAGCAGAGAAAAATGCAGAGCCATTATTTTCTAACACAGCATTAATTTTTATATTGCCATTTGTTCTTAAACCTAATTACTGACACGAGAGAGAGGCGCTGTATATTTGAGTTTCCGTGTGAGGCAACTCTTCATTAAATTGTTAAAACAAAAAAGGGATTTTGCCATGAAATTCCCAGTGGAAATACAATTAGTCCCACAATTTACTTAAGTTCTGCAAAAATATAACATAATCATACCACAAACACAATGGAAGGAGCATCATAAATCAGAAAAGGAATTAAAGTCAAGCCAAATTACTAATACTTAATTTAAGTTGAAAAAAATTAATCAGCTATAATAGTCTTTCTCAATCCATTAATGTGATGTTCAGCAAGTTTTTAGTGGTAGGATATTGTAATGCAGAATGGAAAAGCTAAACTGCTGATGCTACCAACCACTGGATAAAGAAATGGAAATGCAAGGAGCCTGGACTCGCAGGATGCTTGCTGCAAGATACAGCTTTGTTTATATTATTTGATTATTCATCTTTACAGTAGAAAATGAGGGTTGATATATCTGTGAAGTTGCTACATTTTTAGCAACAAAAGCAAAAGTTTAGACTTTTCTCTGAGTGCAACACCAAAATTCAGCCCGAGAGTTAGGAAAGGGATGAAAAAATATCCAGAGTTCAAACACCTTGCTTCAAATACTATGAGATATCAACATTCCATTAGTCTAGCCTAGATGCAACTCAGAATAACATGACATAGGGATTACATCATTTCTTTAATGAACATAAAGGCTACTGGCCTTGTTTGATATTCTTAATTACTTTGGAGCAACTGAAATAAATACGTCGGAAATTTGAAAATTATTTTTTATTAAAAAGCAATTACAGAAATTGTGATGTGTAGTGATAACTGACTTCTGTCCATAATGCCTGAAATAAGGAGTAAAACACAAATTCAGAAATCTGAGATGTGGATAGAAAATGACAAGTGGTAACAGGGAAACGGGGTGACCCGGGCTGCGGCCCAGAGCGGGAGCTCGATGGCACTCGGGTACAGCAGGCACAGAGTGTGGAGGCCAAGACGGGGAGAGACTCTGGTCCGGGTTCCAGAGAAAGGTTTATTCCAAGGACAAGGAACTAAGACAAAGAGCCAAGAAACAGAGGTGCAGCAACTTGTACAGGAGGGGGAATTCAAGGGGAGGGTAGAAATCTTCAGCCAATGGGGGATATCTAGCGGAGGAGTGAAAGGCGGAGTTTTACAATACATCAACCAGCGAGGGAGATGAGGGGAGGAGAAAGGGTTAAACGCTCCAATGGGGCATCGAGGATTAGAAGAACGACAGGGAAGCGTCTGGAAAAAGGGGTAGGTATGAGGAGGGATTGACAGCTGTGGGGAGGAGGAACAGCAAACATTGTGGGCAAAGAGGCTGGTTCAGGGTAAGATGGACAGGGGAGGTGGAAGGATACAACTTAGGGATAAACCACTGTACAGGAGAAACAAACCATTGAATACACCTCAACAGAACATCTAATGGGAAACCAGGCTTACCACATGAAGAAATATTTGGGTGATTTTACTGGAAGATGTTAAGAAGAAATAATGAATAGAAAACAGATGTTCAGAATAAATAGGACACTAACAAAGGCCTACATAAAATTGTGTTGTTTTGTTGTTTTTTTTTAATCACAGAATTATGCAGATCTGAAAATAGACTGTTAAAGTCTACATATCTGAAAACAACTCCAAAAAGCCAGGAAATATTTCTATTGTTGCAGTGGTAACTTAGATAAATTAAAATTAGTTTAGGCAGAGCACTAAAATCTGCACATTATTGTAAAACCCTATTTTGGAAAAAGAATCAGCAAATCTAAGCTGTCTTTATCCCTAACTAAATTATGAATAGATTATTCAAACCATACTATCAATGCTACGAGAAAAAAAAAAAATCTACCTAAACAAGTACTTCCTTTCACCTAATCAGTTTTTTAAATTTACCTTCTACAAAAAAATTAGCAAGTATTCATACATGGTATATAGATTAATTTTTAATACTGCTGTAGATGTTTGAATATTTAAGGAGAACACTCATTAATGACTACAACAATGAGACCATTTCTTTCAGACCAATCCTTGAGCATCTCATCCTGTTACTTGATCCCTCAATCTCCAATTTGAATAAAAATAGATATTACATAAAGGGCTTTCTCATTAAAATGCTTTTCTGACATGCTCGTATGCATTATCATCAATTCCCTGAGCCAGTGTGTTATCATGGGAAAGAAAGTCAATGGCTTTTGTAATACAAACAAGGAAACGTTTGCTGTTGGTTTCATTTCCCTCATTTTTGTCATAGCATTGCTTTTGGGATCAGTGTATTTTGGTGAGCCTGGTTCACATCCACAATTAGGTTTGTTATGAGTAGGGCAGGCACTTCTTCAGGCTGGACTTTTTCATGCCAGTCAGAAAATTCCCTTTGTGACTTGTACGGCCCAGGCTCTCAAAGGACATGGAATTTGCAGGTATTTATGCAGATACACATCTTAGTGTAAAAAGTCCATATTTGAATCACCACTTATCATGGTGTTTCCCAAAGACCTTAACATTTCCAAAAGAAGAGCCTCAGTACACTGCAGGTAATCTCATAAATTCATAGGATCCATCAGGTTCGAAAAGACCTCTTGAGATCAAGTCCAGCCACCAACCTAACACTACCAGGTCCACCACTAAACTACATCCTTAAATGCAAATAACTTCATTTTTCTCTCTGTTTTCCACAAAGGATTTTTTTTTAAATTTTAATGAAAGCCACCCAGGGTCTTCCAGTGACTCCAATGCCCATGTGAGACACTTGATATTTTCACACACACTACACAATTCCTTTCTCTCTTCCTTTTATTAGTCATTTAGGAGCAAAAACAAACAATTCCTATAGCAATCCTAACCAAGTACACATTTTAAATTGAAAAGTAATACTCCTAGGATTATAATGTGATAGGCCATTTATCTGAACAACAAATATAAATTCTTCTCTGAAGCAAACCAGCCTTGTACTATAAATTTATAAGGCCTCATCCTAGATTTGTTATTAAGTCTTGATGGCAATGGGATTAGTGGATACTATTCAAAATAGGAGCTCCTTTCCTGTGCTTTTTTGTGCTCCAGGACAGATGCTTTTTGGAAATGCTTGGATTGCAGAATTTGAACCCACTTATACCTCTCCTGAAAGCTGTTGTGCAAGGCAGGGGCAAGTCTTCATATTGCTCGACTGACATTCCAACTCTCTAGAAGTCTTCTGACTACATCAATATTTCAATCAGCACCTGGGCACGAGCCATTTGATAATTTGGTGGTGAGCAGCTTCCCACCCCCTTTTCTCCTAATGGCAATTGAGCTCATATTAGGAATGCATTTGCTACCAGGAAATGGAAAAGGTCCTGGGGAGTATGGACTTTACAAGAGAAAGGACTTTTAAAGGTCTCGTATAAAGGCATAATAAATGAGACCTGTTAGATATTATCTATAATGCACCACCATATATAGTGTGCCAATACCCTCTAGTGGATATATTTGCCTGTGTTTATGTCACCTTTCTCAAGTAGCATATCAAGTCCCAGTGAGTCCCATAAGCCTTCTTATAAAAGATTCTCCTGGCTCACGTGGCAAAGTAGGGCAGTTTTAGAGCAAAAGTCTCCTTAATTGGTGTTCTGCACTCTATTGAGCATGAAGGTTTAGTTCACATGGTCCCTACAACAGCTTCTCCCTCTCCCAAAAGACATAACTTGATTAAAATACTGGTGGAGTTTTATGAAGCGCTGTGTGCATTCATGTGGGGTAATAAATAGATATAACTGAAGGCAGCTTGACACTTGTATATTTATCCCTCTCTGTTTACCAGCCTAACAATATCTTCTGTTACCAGAAAATGATTTATATAACTTTGTCAAGCTCAGAACGTGTTGAAGAGGAGTTCGCGTGAGCCAGACAGGGGGTGAGACAGAAGCTTCCATTATCAGCAGAAAGGCAGAGTTAAAATTGATTGCCATACATAGAGAGCTTTCTGAATTGGTAATGTTTTTTTTCATCTGCAAGACAAGTCCTTGTGAATAAATAGATATCCCTACAGCTTATCTGTAATCATTTGCTATCAAACAGTAGCGAGGAAAACAACCCCATCTTACTGGCTTGCAAGTGGGTTCTTACTTGTCAGCTAATGATGTAAAGATTCTAGGTAGCATTTCCTGGAACTGTTGTCTATATTTCTAAATTTAGCAAATGTTTCTGCATAAAGGCAAGAGTCTGTGCTCAGCTTAAGGAATTTATGGCTTTCAGACTGAAATTCAAGTTCAGTGTTTTAGAAGGGCAACTAGACTGCATGCATGTGTTAAGGACCAAAAGGAAAGATCTTTGGTGTGCAGAGTGTTCCAGCAAACCTAAAAATTAATTCTAGACCTAAAACAGTCACTTGCAAGTTATTTATTTATACAAAAACATTACTGGAATAAAGGGAGGTGGTGTACTTGAAAATGTTACTAGAATGAATGGTATTTGACGTTTTGCAAAAGCATGATTAAAAAAGCAGCCATGCTCACAAAGCACACATCTAATTGACATCCAAACTTCCACTAGCATTTTCTAGCAAAATGCACAGATGCAAATGTTTTCTATGACACTAATAGGTCTTCATAAAACACCTCAATTTCTTAAGGAAATAGATCTTATTCGTACATCTTATAAAACCATTTTTGCACAGTGTTGCAAACTATTATTCATATTGCATCAGCTTTTCTGCAGTAACTAAAACCCAGAAGCCTTTTCCTGATTACTTTATCTGAATTCAGCCCAGTGAGGTTATAAAGATTCAGTTACCACGGTGTGGGGAGGGAATTAATGCATTGAACAGTAAAATTAAATATATTACTGTATATTCTGGATCTTGACAGACCTAATCAAATAAGCTGCAATTTGTAATTGTGCATGTTGTTCTTCTGTAAGGGACTAACAACCTCCACAGACAAACAGGGGCAATTCCTGGTGATTCAACCCAAAATCAGGTAATTTTCCATCTCAGGGTTAAAGTCAAGCCAAAGAGAATCTGACTAAGTCCTGGAGGGAGAGCAAAGGAAAAAGAATAAGCTAACGACTTGACTTCTGCTGTGCTTCAGAACAGACATGCTTTAGCACTTTTGACAGAATTCATAAATAAATGACTTTTTTACTCTTCAATCACGATCAACACTGAAATAGATGGGAAGTATGCAAAAAGTTCTAATTAATCACTATGAATAAGGCAAAATTAAAAACATTTACAATTTTAGAAGTTATAGTATCCTAGATTGGGCTTTTGTTTTCTTGATTATAATTTTTTCCCAATCAGACATGTGGCCAGAACTGAAGTAGGAGAGAGTGCAAATAAAGCAGCAGCAAACAAATTTTTAGGATAAACAGCTGTCTGTTCCACAAGACAACACAAAAATTGAAGACTTAACAGAACTGACCTCAATCAATGCTGAGATTTAATCTGGTGTTTCAATTATCAAAACTAATTGGTTTAAAAATTACCCATAATTAAAGGGCCAAATTCCCAAAAGAATATTTTCATTTTATCTCCTTGGAAATAAGCAGTGTTCAGATCTACCCTCTATAAGAATAATCTGTCAAACATATAATAGAATGAATTTAAGTAGGATTCACAGCATGAGAGAAAAGTAAAGACATAGATGAACAGGAATGAAATAGCATGGGAGATTTAATTCATCTATTACACTTGAACAGCACTGTTCTGTTTTAGTGCTTGTTTCTCTAACAATTCTGCAGTCTCAATTTTCAGAGTGCAGGTATATAAATTCTAAAGAAAAGGCATCCTCAGCTAAATGTTTATCATACATGTAATGGGATGAAGGAAAACATTTCTATGAGATTAATTTTCTCTGCTAAAGAAGAGTATTAATAACAATATATTAGGATCTAATGTAAGGCATGAGGAACGATCTGATGCGAGTTAAACATGGTCAGTCTGTCCATCTATTAAAAGCAGCTCACTATTTTCCACACAAGTTCTTCTCTTGCCAGAAATTTCTCTTTGCCAAGCTTTCTCTTAGGAAGTAGGGAAATTAAAGGCAGCTTGACTCCTTAGACTCCTTTTCCCTACACTGCTGTGGAATTTGCCCCTGGCTCTTTCCAGGAGCCCCACAGCACCTTGAGTAATCCCAGGGTAGAGCTGAGCCCTCACAGCTCTGGCTGCAGCTGCCCAGGGAGCAAACACAGGGCTCTCCATTTGGGCAACCAGAAATACTAAAAACTCACTCAAAATTCATTCACAGAAGACAAAAAACCAAAAGCATTTGCCACAACCATATGTTGGGTTCCTAATTTTGCCTTTTAGCATGCATGGCCTTACAGGAGACATAAGAGGGAAAGATAAGCAAAGGCAAGCCCAGAAGTCTGAAGGTCAATTCAAAACATTTTTCCCCCAGTAAAGAGAGTCATGACAGCACACAGACACTCTCAACCATACATCCCAGGTCCAGACACACTGCTTTGCATCCATGAATATGGACACAGGAGAAAAAAGAAAAAGAGGGGAAAAAAAAGAAAATCTTTTCCTTCCTACATCCTGGCAGCAGACCAAAAATCAATACCAGTTGCCTAAGTAAAATCTCAGCCTGACAGGGCCTCCCTGCTGGCTACACAGCAATACTAATGGTCTTGTAGTGGTCTTTAGACAACACAGGCATGTCAATATAATTTTGTTCCACTTTTCTTGCTTGCCATCTCCCATATGCAACCAATTCATAACCTCAGTTACTCATACCTTTGCACAAATGGACTGACTCTCCACCTACACATTTAGCTGTCCCTTTCCTCACTCCAGTGCCTCTCTGATCACTGTGACAGCCTTTGCAGTGTGTCCCTCCAAATCTGCTTTGCCTTTAATATTTCACTAAAATGCCAATGAAAACTGCCTTCGCCTCCTGAGAGGACAAAAATCTTTTCTTCTTCAAGCACACTAGACAAAGCCTATTCCCATCAGCCTAAACAAATAAGCAACGGAATCAGAAAATCAGGGACATATATTGAAGGCTTTTCAAATCTTAACCTTAGAGGCTTCAGAGATATTAGTTAACTCCTTAGGGAAAATACTGCATTTCATAGAAAAATAAAAATTATAGGCGCATTTAGCAAAAGTATTGAAAACATATAGTGTGTACCTTCTGGTGAGCAACAACATGGAAAGTTCTAAAGCCTAATACCTAAAACATTTACATTTCCTAAACAGGCGACTGACTGTAGAGAAACACAGACTCTGGCAGGTATAAAACAGAGGATATACAACTGGATATTAAAGACACCTGAGAGGAAGGATGACCACCTTTCCATCAGCACAGCAGTCCCATCCTGGAGGAGCGTGGGGCTCTGGGAGCCATGGAGCCAGGCCGGGGTCTGCAGCCCACAGCGGCCAGGGCAGCCCCGGGCAGGGCAGGGCAGAGCTCCCGTGGGCACGGCCACCAAGGAGCCGCCAGCTCCTCCAGAACCACCTCAGCTCATGCAGATAAGCCTGCCAGAGAAACCAGCCTCTAATACATAATTCATCGGCCTCACAAGGCCACTCTGAGAGTTAAACAGACGGAAAAATATAATTCTCAGTGGCATCTGCTGGGTTTCACAGGATGCCCAAGGCCAGGGCAGTGCTGCAGCCAGGGCTCCCCTGCCTCAGGCCAGGCTCCACTGGTTTGCCATAGCTGCCTCTTGCAGGCTGAGCACAAGGGGTACCAAAACTCATGGTGACACAAGTGTCACACTGTGATCTCATATAAACTTGTCTTTAAGCACAGAAGAGCCCTCACCTTAGAGCGCAGCTCCAGCAGAGGCCAGTGGGTCTGTTGCTAACCCTGGTGCTAAGGCACCCCCGTGCTTGCTCTTCCCTCCTCAGCCTGGAGAGCAAAGGCAGGCTGTGCCAAGGGCGTTTGGTATAGCACAAACCCACACCAGCACAGCTCTGGTTCTTAAAAGCACAGCGCAGTATGCAAAACAAAGAACATGTTAACAGAAGAGAGTTAATGCTAAGAGCTGAGATTTGAAGGTACACAACCACAAGGATATGGAAGATCCACAGTGGTCCATGGCAAAGCCATTTGGGAGCAGCCAATAATGACTCAGAATAACAGGTTCAGTTGCTCATCCTCACTCCTCAGTTGTCTCTTCCCTCCCTACCTCTGTGCAGCCCTCTCATCTCCAGCTATTCCAGCTGCTCACAAGAACAGTGAACCAACCCCTTGTATTCCAGAAATCACTTGCAAGAACTCTAACTGCATTGGATGGAAACCCAACATGGGTCCAGCTGCACCCAATGGACATGGGAGCGTGCTGTAGTCTGCAACCGTTGTTAACTATTGTTTGGGTCCAGACAAAGATTAAAGCAAAAAAAAAGAAAACAATCAAACCTCCAGATTACAGGTATGGGTCTTAAAGACACCACCCTGAATTCACAAGGCAGTAAGCATCAGTCTAGTAGAATCAGTCTAATAGAAACCAAGTAAATTGATGTGGAAGACTCTTCCCCCACACACTCCCTACAAGTCATTCTCTGTACTACTTAAATTTCAATCAAATTGAATGTTTCTTACAAGAACTAATATATTGTTTGTTGAAGGGTGAGGATTTGGCCATTGTACCCAGAAATCTTCAGCAGTTGCTTGTACATTCAGGCACAGTAGAGAAGAATGGTTCACATTATTTCCATAACCAAGGCCACCTAAGGAGATTTATTGCTTTCTTTGCTTCCTACAAGGCATTTTACCAAAAAACATATTGACAATTTCAGAACACCATTGCTACATAATAACATGGATTTTTTAAGAAGTATTTTAAGAAATCAAGGAAAATGAAAATTAGCATGTAAATGCCTTATATGAAATAGAAGCACCAGGAAAGATTAATACCTTCCAGGGAAGAAGTGGGAAGCAAATGCATTAGAAAGAAGAGATGAGAAAACCTTCAAGATCACAAAAAAGAGCTAGAAATACTGGGAATCATGTACAGGAGCCAGGGGGAAAAAACATGGAGCAGATGAGACCTTTGAGAATTCTTATTGCATGGATGGAAATGACAGATACACATGACTCACAAATGAAATTCATTATTAAATATATGTTTCTTTTGTCAGGATGCACCATCTTATTTTGCTACTTTTTATTATTCAGGGGGTATAGTCAAATTCCCTGCACATATAAATATATGTGTTATAGGCCCCTTAGTAAAACTGATGATAAAGACATCTGTATACAGTATTGCTTATGCACTATCAGCATAAAATTAAACAATTTGAAACTTCATTTCCTGTACAAAGGTTATTTATCTTTAAATAAAATGCTTCTGAGCAATTAGTAAACATTCCACTATATTACTGCAGGGTGATAGGATTAAAAGATGTTTATTACTTTTAAGCTTCATATAAAATATACTGAACTGTGAATAACACAAAGATAAATGCAAAATATCTCACATTTGGCTAATTAAGAACCAACATTAGTTTTCATCATCGTAGCCAAAATATTTGGGCCAAATCCCTAGTGAGTAAAAGTTAGTTAAGTCTATTTACTCCAGCCTACACTGCTTGCAGCTCAGATCTTGGCTTATGCCCTGACCTGGGACTTGCACTAACAGTGAGCCCTATCAGCAACTGGTAGGATGAGCTTCCTACTCAAATCTCCTGTGTCAGCATTTAGGATTAACTTATTAAAAAACAAAAAGAGAGAGAAAAGGCACAAGGAAGCAACATCATCAATAAAGCAAAGCTAAGAGGTAGAAAGGGAAAAAAAAAAAAGAGAAATCACACTGCTTCATAAAAATCAGAAACTTCCATGGAAAACAAAAACTTTTTACACTGAATTTTCACTAGTGTGCTTACAAATTTCAATGATTTGTGAAGTTTGAAAACTGTTATTTCACATGTTAATAATCCAGGTATGATTCACACTGAAAATAGGGACATTTCTTCATGGAAATAGTATTAAATTCTCACTGGGATAAATTTGCTCAAAATTTGTTATTTTGCCTGGGGCAAAGACATCACATTGAATTCACATGGTAAGTGTTAGAATTGCAACCTCTGTCAGATTTGGACAAACTCTCCTCAAAAACCCATTTCTAAAAACATTTGGAAGCCAGCTTTCACAGAACTAAGGATAACCAAAATATAAAACCTTCAAATGTCATAATTAGCATAGCCAGCTTCATTACTGTAAAAGCCAACTTTTCCAGAATGCTTATGATGGAAGTGAAGGGCATTAGGAGCTACTCCTGGTACTCAGCCTAGGACCAACACTTCAATCACATATTCTTCAGTTAAACCATGATGACACGTCTCTCCTTCCCCCCACCCCGCACATAGGACACAAAACCAGAGAGCTGGAAAAGTATTTATATTGTCCATTTGCACTAGAGGCAATTCTTCAGGAAAACACTGTATTTTGTTAGTTCAGCTCCTGAATTTAAAAATAATGATGCTCAGGTAAAAGAAGTAATACGTAGCACCGTGCTCAGCTCAGAACAATCCAAAGCAGGGGAGTGACAGCACAGGAAAGGTTTTCCTCATCAGACCAGAACACAGCAGCAGGTATAATTCACTAGACAAGGTCTAATTCACTCCACTAGCAGCTGCCCTGTCTCAGAGGCAGCAAGGTAACCACATCCTCCCAAATCAGAGCCTAGAAATTACCAGCAATAAGTAGATAAAGGAGTCACACATGAAGCTACAAGCCCTGCATTCCTTAAGTGTGCTCCTAAGTGTCTCTGCCTCATGTCTCAACATGCATTATATGATTTTGAACAGCTGCTGGTAGAAACAGCACATTTGGAATTTCCCCATTCTAATAGTCATATTTTAATTTACTTATATTGCAACTGCTACATTGCACCAAGTGAGACTGGTAGGTGCAATGACACACAATCCCACTACCTTTACAATGAAATTGGTAATCAAAACTTATTAGTCCTGATGGAAAGCAGTAGTCATTGGTATTAGGATACTGCTTCTTAGCGTACTGTATCCTTATATTGTTTTAATTTTAGGAAACAAAGTTTGAAAATTTACCGTTTGAAAATTACCACTTCCACTATTTATATTAAGCCCTTGTAATTCTTCACAAAAAAAAAAGGCAGAAACATTCACAAAACAATCACAAATAGAAGGCTGGGCTCTATTGTCTATTAGGTTAATTTAGTTTTCAGTTAGTGCAGTCCCAGATCCAATGTCCTAGTGTATGAGGCTCCCAGTCTTCTGTTCTAATTCAGTGGTTTCAATCAAAACAGAAAGAAAGAAGATGAAATTTTTATTACAACTTGATCCCTGACAAATTTTATTTCAAAATTATTCCATTGAAAAGATAGACTACTACGGTTTTTAAGTCTTAAAAAGAGTCCAGAGTGAAAAGGAACTGTGGGAATTTCTCATTCAGCTTTGCTCCATCTCCATATATAAACACACACAGATTTATACAATAAGGTAGGCAAAGATGTACAGACGAAGAAATAAAAGCAGAAAACCAGCCAAAATTAAGCACAGTCTTAACTTCAAAAGCTTCAAGGAGATGTTTTCTATTCAACTGAATTTTAACGGGGGGAATGTGGGGGGCAATGTATGTGTGCAGTGAAACATCAGCTATGTGGGCAACAACCAAGATGATGCTCTCAGCAGGGTCAGATGTTACATTTACCCCAGCAGCAGTTAGGATCTGGTGGGATTTGGGATCACACTTGAAGCTCACTCACAAGTCTTTCTCCACAAGAGGAGAAAAGCAGCCTGTGTGCCTCGCATAAAGTCCCAGCACAGCTCTTGCCTTGACAGCTGACAGAGCAGAGCGCTTGCATAAGTGTAAAAAAAAAAAAGGGCACGAGAACATGGGCTTGCCTACACAAACCAAACAGGATAACAGGTCACCATAACCCTGGGTGAGGGATCACAGAGGGATCATGAGCAGTACACTCATACAGAACAGTTTTTTTCTGCCTCTGAAGGAAATTATCCAACACTCCTTATTTTAACATTGTAAGAAAGATTTACACATTCTATTAGAAAGCACTGTCTTGCTCTTTTCCTGGCCATTGGCCACCACTAAGATTCAGTTATTGGAGAGGTAAAAAGAACATCTTACAAAAAATCATTAGAGGCTATTTCCTCAGTTTTCATATTAAAAGATACTTTACTATATCAGGAGTGACTATGTGGTGCCTAACTATCAGAAAAGCCTTACATAGGACAGAGAGTCTGGAGCTGAATAAAAAAATTTTTAAAAAAAGGTAGTTCTATCTCCTTCTTCCTCTGTACCTAATCTTTAGCTAGAAGAAGAAGAAGAAGAATGGGTTAAAACGAAATGGAGCTGCTCCTTCAGAGGTCCAGGACAATGAGGAGGTTTGCAGTAACAGTGGAAAGCACCAAGGCAAGACCAGTTGCCTCCCTGCAGGAGGACAGCTGATGTGCTGGGGCAGCTGTGAGCCCTAGGAAACGCTGCACTGATTAACCTGTCTTGGAACAGGTAAGACAAAAATTAAACAAATCAGCCACATTTGTTTTTCTAACTGTGGTGCAGCAGCAACAACCAAAGGTAATCACCTGCCTGTCCTGGCTCCTTTTCTCCTGCAGTAAAAAAGAACAAAGAGAATTAGGAATTAGCTCAAACCCTGTAATGCTTTGAAGTGTCATGACTTGTGGTCCAGCCTTATTCTTTTTGCTCAGCAGTAGCTGTGCCCCACATCAGAGCAGAAGGCGTCCTACCCCCATGCCTTGCTCCCACACCACTGCCAGGCATTGTCCCACAGCTGGGCAGTGGCAAAAATCTTTGATAGACAATACCTTTTCCTGGATTTGCCTCACAAGCTGTTTCACATCAAAGAAACTGCTGGTGTGCAAATCTCTAAGGTTCAGAGTTCACTCAATTTGGATGAGCCCTGAAGCATTCACAATTTTATTCAAGTCACCCTGCTCAGGATCTCATAGCAGGAACAGATCTCCTTAGGGGATTTCTGGCATTGCAACTGTCTGTTCAAGAGTGTTGGGATATGCTCCTATCCTTAAAACTGAAAACATTTCATTAAACATTTCAGGGCATTTAAAATAATACTAAAAATTCTGTGTGGCCAATTGTCAAAATCTGTGCTAGGTAAGGGGAGTCCTTGTTCCAGATTTCTCCAAACACTTTTAATTATTGACGTTTCAAGCATATATTTTTTCTGTACTTTGTTAAAAGCTGGTTTTCCAATTTCTGGCTAATATTCCAGAATGAGAATTTCCTGAATTCATCTGCTTCCTTCAGAAAGAAGGCTTAGAGACTTTGTTTTTTTTCTGGAGTAACAAATAAAAAACAAAAAGCTCATTGGCTCAAGAAAAGACTGATTAGTCTCCTAACTCTCAGGCTTCACTGTATATTCCACTGTGAGATGCCCCAAAATCAAAAAAGCTACTTGAAACTTGCGTCTCTCTCTTCCACTCTCTCCATCTTTATTCTTAAGGATGCCTTCTTCCTGTCCTTTAGAGGCCACAGCACTTTCGTTTCCCTGAGAGAATGAGCCTTCATTATACACAAATATTCAACCACAAAGTGTTTTGCATGAGGTCAGGCAGCACTACAGAAACTACACTTTATTTTACTGGGTCTCCCAAATTGTTTGCAAGAGGTAAGTTCAGGCTAATGTTAATTTTCACAACTGCATATCACTTGCATTTCCTCAGGCAGAGATTCTCTTTGTTATATGTGTGTTAGTTCTGTAAGTGTGACTTGGAATAACAGTGTTACAACATCACACTGACTGCACTAAACACACCAAACAGCACCTGCAAGAACAACCTCCCAAAATAGAAACAAGACAAAAAACTCGGGACCTAAATCTGAACATTTGTCTCCCTTCAAATCTATCATCCCTTGTTTAAATTCAACATATCAATTCAATTACAATTTGCCTGTCTCACAAATTATAAAGTTCCTGCAGATTTATAATAAATAAAACATATTAAAATGAAACCCTTCAAGAAGCCAAGAAACATTTATTCCTGGTCAGAAAACAATTGAGGTACAGTCACTAGAATTGTTGTTCTTACTCTTGGTGCCTTCATTCACAGAATCATAAAATATGCTGACTTGGAAAGAATTCATCAGGATCACTGAGTCCAACCTCTGGCCCTGCACAGGACACCCCAACAATCACACCCTGCGCCCGAGGACTTGTCCAAACACACTTGCTGAACTCTGGCAGCCTTGGTGCTGTGACCATTTCCCTGAGGAGCCTGTTCATGCCCAACCGCCCTCTGGGTGAAGAACATTTTCCTGATATCTGACCTAAACCTCCCCCAGCTCAGTTCCACACCATTTCCTTGAGTCCTGTCACTGGTCACAAGGGTGACAAGATCAGCATTTGCCCCTTCACTTCCCCTCACAAGAATGTTGAGGATCAGCTTCTGTGGATTCCCAGTTTGTCTCACTGTCCTGGTAGATCACAATCCAAGATACAGTACAGCAATTCATGCAGAGAGGAAAACCACAGACTATTTCAGGAAATGCTGGCTGTGCTTTGTGGGCAACAACAACAACAAAAAAAAAACCTAAAACAAAAAACAATAAACCAACCAAAAAACTCACTCCAAAACAACAACAGAAGCATGGGAGCATTGTTTTCCTAAACACATGAATTTTTTTTTGTTGTTTCTTAAAATATTTTGACAGATGATTCTCAAAAATATTTATAGCACAGCTTGAAGGAAACAATATAGATATCATCTTGTTACACACACACAGTAAAAGACAGTCTTTTGCTAGTAAGAGTTCACAAACCAAAACAATGGGATGGATAAGAGGAGAGAAGAAGGGCTATTATCCCTACAGGAACAAGGAGTTACGAGATCCCTACAGAGACACACAGACACTAAGTGACATGCAATAATGCATGGAAAGTATGTGACAGAGAGATAAGAACCAAGCTTTTATTTCCTCCCTCTGCTCTCTCCCCTACCAGTCTTAGCCACAAGAACATCCATCTTTTCACAAGGCTGGGCACCATTTTATAGCTTCTCAATTATAGAAATGCACAGACAGATTTAGAGAACTTGAAAATTTAATTTTAGTTGCCTTGTTATGCCAGCGGGTGATTGACAACCACAGCAAGATCTGAAAACACTGAGGTGTTTGCAAGATGAGACCCACTCAGTGTGCTGAGACAGATCCATACCATACCATTGTATTACCATGAGAAGCCTTGAGATAACTTAGATAAGAAAGGAAGCCTGAAATCCACAAACAGGTAAGGGAGAGAAGAAACCATGTTTATAGTCAGAACCTCAGAGGAGATAGATGGGAAAAATACACATAAGAGGTTTTGTTGCCATTTGGCTCATGAAAAATAAGAAAAGAAGAGGAGGGTTATTTCCCCTTTCCCCAAATCAGCTGTGCAAGATCACTTACCCATAGATATCTTAGGCTGATTTAAAAAATCTTAGATTGTTTGCCTGATATTCCCAATATCTCTGCTGTTCACAGGTGCAGGTCTAACTCAAGCCAAAGCCAATTTCAAGTTTCATCGTAGCTGAACTCTACCAAGCAGCACAATGTAGCAATGGCCTCATTATGTATATTACCTACTGATTTCACACTTGAATCCATTTTAAAGTCCTCTATGAGCCTCCCTATTAGCTTAATAATGAAAAGCGTATCAAAGAGTATCTCGCTAAGTTGAGTGAAAAATTCAAAGTACTCCCAGTGAGACGGAGCTGCTGAAACCATGAAATAACAGCGGTCACCGAATTCTGCTCTCATTGTGATACTGCTAATTATTGTATTTGGGACTAAAACCTGAACATCTGAAACAGGCAGAATGGAACAAGTTTTTGTGTCTTGACATATTTGACACTGAATGTAAGAATCAAAAAATTAATTTAGGCAATTAGATGGCTGAACATCATTTGTCTCAGTTGTTTTGTACTTCATCCTAAAATCTGATCAGGGCTTATTGTACATTAATTTAAACAACCTATCTATGAATAAGGGAGAGGAGTGTCTAGAGATTACAGCACATAATTGCTGTAGCTAAAAAGCAAAATTTCATTATAGCATTCTTTTCTTGACATGCAAAAGAATCCCTATTTCATTATCAAATGTAATGATAGCTGTATTTTTTAAAAATTTTTATTCTATTTAATAAAAAAGCAGTAGTCCAAACTTCTGTCAAAATGAAAGAAAAAGAAATCAAGCCAGTGTCTGGGGAGAAGTTAAAATTTTTATACCAAAGTACAAAAATGGGTGGATAGAGCAGTTTTTCACTAGAGTTCTGGTGAGTGGAGTACCTCATTTGAAAGAATTTATACCATCAGTTAAGAAAGATTTTTTAAGCAGGAAAAGGAAATATTTACTTGTCAGCATCCTAACAGTCCAAACTGAAGCATAATCATTGGGACCACCCATGTGTTCCTTGACATTAATAAATGAAAATAAATGATAACAAATGGTGACATCTACATAACCTGTACACTGCTTTATGATGTGCCAACACAGAAAGAGTTATAAATCCAAATCATGAGGTTAAACTATATTATTTAAATTAAAACAAACAAACAAAAACATCCGCAACAACTCACCAGAACCAATGAGCTGCATTCACATCAAATTGTTTGTGTAGCATATGGAGATGGCTGGCACCTGTTTATGGTGAAAACTCTGACTCCCTAATTTTAACTGGAGAACAGAAAATTAATAGAAAAAAACTACACATATAGAGATAAGCAAGTCACTGACATGGAACATTGAAGAAAGACATAACATATTTTAATATAGTTTTAGGGAACACATCCCTGGCTGAGGGAAATATCACATCTCACAATTTGCCAGAGAATTCTCATCGCTTACACAAATAGTCAAAGTTGGTGAGAGTAACAAAAAAACCCACTGAGAACACAAAATCTTATCTTAACTAATGGACATCTCCCAGCTGAAACAATATTGTTCCACGTTTCTTACTGAGGCAGACATGAGGCAGAAAAGCCTTGGAGTTTCTTTTAGGGAAAAAAAAATGGACTGAAATATTTCAATGCATAATGTACAGGAGCAGAAAAAATTTTGAGATCAAAAACTTACATTTTGCATAAAACTGATTACATTTCTCCACTACTTGTTGCTTACAGAACTCTGTTATCATCACATCTTCCCAGTTCCCAGGAACAGCATGTTCAAGAAGGAACTGGAGAGATTACTGTGCAATCTATAAGAAACTATTTTCAAGAAGTAACATCTCAGAGAGAAACAACTATCCCTGTACTACCAATAACAGTTTATTTCTTATTTTTAAGTACTTGAGTTCCTTTGGTGTATGATTGTGAAGAGAAGCTTCATTTCAGTGCACTCCAAAGATCCAAAACCCAAAGATGGCAGAATAATTTTAATAAAAAATATTTAAGGCCTTTTTCCCTCTGCCCTCTTGATTTGCTTATTGTAGTTGCTGATGTTGCTGGTTTTATCTACCCTAAAATGATGAATATGTCTGGGATTCACACAGAACCCAAACCATCATAACAAGAAGGGATGACAGAGATGTCCCATATTTACCCATGTAAAAAGCAAAGGGAAAATATTAATGTGCCACAAAATATTGTGCCAAAACTGCAGTCAAAATCAGTGTTTCCCAAGTGAAGGCAATGGGACAGGACAAAACAATCTTGTCATCATCTAGGTGTAGTCTAGATGGAGGAAAATGAACTTTAGATCTGTTAAGAAAAGGAGGATCCAATTTCTACACTGCTTAGTACTGGTTAGAAGAATAGAGATGAGAATGCTTTTGTGGATAAGGGTCAACATGCATAATTTCAGATTTTAAAGCATTTGAAATTAGTTTTAAATACATGCACACGCATAAGACCCTAGTAATATTGCCCAATAAGTGGCTAATAGATGCTTTTTTTTTTCTTGTATAGCAACAGGAAAAACATAAAATTGCATCTTCTTAAGAAGAAAAACATTTAAGTCCCAATTCTCATAGTCATAAGGAGGCTTGTAAATATTTTTACATACTTTAATAGCATCCAATTATAATTTTGTGCTAATTGCTTTAATCAGCCCAACCTGAAGTGTTATAGTATTTTTCCATAATTAAGCAGTACCACATGATAAGCAGTGCTTTTCAGAGCTATTATACTACTTTCTAATGCTATAATAAACAAAGATCATGCATCTTAATTATAACCAATAAAAATTCCATACACATTTAATTATATGCTACAGTGAAATTCCCATAACTTTAAAAAAAGCTTTGCCACGATTATTAAGATGTTGCTAATATGAGCTCACACTAATGGGCTGTGCCCACTATTAATGTCATTGCAAACAGTTTACATCAGGAATCTCTATCTCCAATTTAAATGTTAATGGACTGAGTCTTTTTCATTTATAGTGCAAGAACAGGATAAAGTTGCTGAAGCCAATGAGATTATGTGAAACAGCTAACTAGCATACTACTGGCTCCATCTCCAAATGCATAGTATGGAATATAATCAGTTCTCTCATACCTGTATCCTTATGTCCTGCCAAAACAAAGAAAAACATTTCCCTAATTCCAGTACATATTGCATTTGGATTAGAGCAAAATTATAGGTCTTTAAGGTGAATGAGGCTAATACAAGATCATAAATATCCTAACTCATGTAAACCCTGGATTACTTTTAGGCCAAAGGTTAACAGGGCATGTTGCAGTCCAGCACATGAAATGTGAGCAGACCCCAAGGCAGCAGTGCCATGCTACTGATGCCTACTGCAGTTCCCAAAGCAGCAGCTCCTCCAAGGTGTCTCTGGGGAGGAACTGCAGGGACTTAAAAGCGCTGAAACATCTGAGTTGGCTCTGGGTCCCACTAGTGGATACCTCCCCAGCACACAACTAGAGGTTTGAACTGGGATAAATCATGATTTTAAAAGATCAATTTAGATACTATTTCAAGAAAAAAGCCCATTTCTGAATTTTTTTCTCAGTGTGTATAGGACATGACACTCACTAGATAAATGCCTTTGATGTACGCAGTTTACATATCAACTCCATTTTTCAGACAGATCAGACTATGCTCTCACACTTGATAATATGATACTAGATAGTGTCACAGCAACAATTCAGATAGCATATAAACAACAATGTAAAAATAAACTTGTCTTTACAATAATGCCTAGGAAAGTTATTTGTATTATTAATATTGCTAAGATCTGAATAATCATTTCGAACATATTTAGAAAAAAAATTTCCCAAAAAAATGGGTTAGTTTTCACTTAAAACAATGCTTAGCTGAACAGCTGCTCTATTTCAGGTACTTCCTATCCTATTTCAATTCTGTACTTTCACAAGCCAGAGAAACCAGGTTCCTATTTTCCTTCTTGGCCTCAGCAACACTCAGACACTGACATGTACTCCTGAGGCCTTTTACCAGCTCCCACAGCTTATATCACCCCATAATAAACCCACCATGAGACTACCATGGGATTAATCTCACAAGAAAAGGTAAAGATATTCTCCCCTTGCCCATCCCAACATTGTTGTACCCCCAATTTACAGCCACTGTCATCATGCAGCTGTTGGAGTCTCTACTTCCAAAAAGTTCCCATAGTCTAAAGCAGGAATCTCAAGGGAAGTATTTGTGCTGTGTTTTCTGCATTTCCTTTTCAGAATTTCTTTCTTCCTCTCATTTTCTCTTAGCTTCTTACCATCAGTTTCAGAACAAGCCTTAAGTGGCAAGTAAGGGGCATTAATTAGGCCCACTGGTGTGCTGTTCTGCACAAGGAATCCTTCCTTGCCACAAAGAGCTTATAGACCATTATTTCCTCTTTTTTATCCTCCATTGTGCTTTTTTTCTTACTGCCTCCTGCCTGCCTTTTTCTTTCCTGCTATTTAAATTTTAACATAGAGGTTTTGCAATACCCTCTTATTAGAACTGCAAGAGCTTAGAAAAATATCTGTATGAAATTAATTCTTTTTTATTTAAGACATCTCAAGGCCAAAGAAACCATTATTAGAAGCCATGGTAGAAATATCTGAGTCCCAATCAGAAAAGTTAAGACCAAAGTTCTGGAATTCAATTTCAATGTTGAGCGAGAAGAATCAGGTTACATGCTTAAACAACACAACTGGAAACTGTAATAACTTAGTGACTTCTTTGCTAGTCAGTATTATTGCCCTGGGGACATTATGTATTTTAAAGAAGATCTTAGACTATATATTCAGGCCCCTTCTTAGAGCACATCTCCTTTCCTGGCCAGCAGTGCTCTCAAACTCTCACCCACAAGCCAATGTGTTCCCCCGTGTGCCCATCCAACTGCAGCATCAAAGTAGGACAGCTCTAAGGAGAAAAGATATAATGAATTCCACCGTGCTTGGTTATGTCTATGAAATTGTAATATTTACTTTTTCCAGACTGCTGAGGATTACGAGTCCCATATCCTCCTCTCTCTTAGAAACAACTTCAAAATTCCCTGGTCATTTTGAGATTCAATGTTGGCCTTTGCAGCCTCACTTCCCTTCTTTCCATTTTGGAAGATTAAAATGTCAAATTTCCTGCAAAAAGGTAGCAGAAAAGAAAGATATCGCAGCACAGAACAGGCAAGTGCTTGATATCTTTATTTCCATCAGCCAGAGGAAAAAGAATTATTTCTGAAGGTTCTGCAAGTCCTTAAAACAACTAGAAAAGCATAGTTACCTGAAGATAAATGGATTCTTCCCTAATCCCTTTATAACACATGGACCACCATGGACTATTGGTGATGCATGAACCACAGCTGGCCAGACTCATTTTAGACCCTCAGGGATTAAACCTATCAGATTGTCAGCCTCCTGATAGACTGGGACTTGCTAAAAAGAATCAATTCTCCATGGTATTATTTAAGAGCCTCTAACCTCATCTGAGGTCTTCCGGAAAAAGAGCTTTTCCCACTTTACTACATTTGGTCATTGTTGTGTCGCCATTTAAATGGTGAATGCCAAATTTTGCCCCTACAAACCTACATGTAGTTGTGATTGCCTTCAGCATGCATTTACTCCAAAGTGGAGTGATAGTGTTACTACTATGAGAAAAACAGATTAATAACAGGCACTAATGAATGCACTCATTGAACACTGCACTGGTCCCAACACCAAGTGATTAAGAATCCAAGGCACCTTAAGAGAGAACAGAGAGTAGATAACTTTCTTCCTCAGAACCTAAATGGCAACTAATGTTTCTGCTCGCACTAAAACAGCTGAGTACATCACTCTTCTTTAAAGAGTTTGAATTCAGAAATCCTCTTAACTACATGGAGATCACTTCAAACACTTTTAGGCTGGTGTTTTGGTTTTTGAAGGGCATCATAAGCATGTTGGCAGTTTCTGTTCTCAGCCAGGGATTTTCCAACACCATTTTTTCACTCGTTCCTTAATAATGACATTGCCTGCAATGTGGGCAATCATCTGACTTGCTCCAACCTAATTTCTCTTCTATGGTTCCAGTACCAGCCCCAGACACTCCAGGCATCCAAAATCTGCTCACAGTAAATTGAGATTCAAAGAATAATCTGCAGGGGTCAAGAGCAGTTAAGGAAAAAACAAGAGTATGTCTTATAGGGGAATACATGCCATTCCTGGAGTACATTAATGATGCAGAAACAGGTGAGAATTTTATGAGAGGCCAAGAAAGACATAGCTTTCCTTCCTGCCTTACTTTGATACCTTATTTTGAATTGCAGTTGGACTACTTATTAATAAAGTATTTGCTAGGATCAGTAAGGAAGCTTGGTAGAATTTGTACCTGATCAAGATTTGTACAATGAGGGCCATTATGAACATTTTGCTGCTGCTCTCCAATACTCCTTATTTGAGTATCTGTCAGCAGACTTGTTATAAACTTTTTACAGAATGTGTAGCTGTCATTTCCATTGCTTTGGGATGAAATGTGACCTGTTTCCATCCGAGCGGAAGCCTTTCAGGCTGGCTGTGTGAAACGGACCAGAAATAGAAGTGTGTTCTTCATTGTGGATGCAGCTTCTCACACCGATCCCAATTTAAACCAGAAGTATCACAAACAAATCTAAAAGGTGCAGACTTCAAATCAAGATTAGGAGTTTTACATTTGCTGATCAGCTGCTGAGCTAATGCTCCCTGGTACAGAAGCGAGTGGGAACACACCAACCCTTTTGGGAAGCCATGTTCATGCGCTACAGAACAGTACCAGCCCTGGCTTTGGAAGCAGGCTCATGATGGCAGGGCTTGCCTGGCTCTCACAGCAGTGCTTGACTCATGAGGACCATCCCAATCCCATCCCTGGCAGGGCTTGTCCCAATCCCACCCTGCAACCTCTTGGGCACAGCTTGCCCCAGCTACTGTTGGTTGCTCTTCAAGTGAGTTTCAAGATCTACAGGTCCATTCTTGCATCCTTCCACACGGCCTAAACATTTGAAACAGCACCTTCTGCTACAGGGAGTGTTTTTTCTACTGGAGCAAAAAAACATGTAAACATGCTTTTTAAAAGCCTAGCTTTTATTGTCCAGTTAGGCAAACAATTACAGGTTTTATTACACAGCAATTAAAAATTTTTTCATTTTCATATGTTCTCCAGAATTTGCCTCATCTTTGGATAGTATCACCAATTACTTTTATAGTACCATAAATATAGCAATAATCAAAAATTTGCAGCAATAAAGAATTAATCTTATATTGGGATTTTTGTCAGACTAGAAGATGGTCCAAGCTGCTGAGCTGCATCATCACAGGACTGTTACATGACAATTTGCTGGAAAATTTTGGTTCTTGGTAAGCCTGCATGGAATGCTCAAATTTCAATTCTTTCTGAAAGTTCTAGTTTGGTTATAAGCATCTGCTTTGGAACAAATCAGAAACGTTGCAAAAGAAGTAGATTTATGACAACAGTCTATTCAAATAACCTAATTCATTCCCATTTAGGCCAAGAGGATTCATCATGGCCCCTGCTGACACAAGGAACTCCAAAGTGTTAAAAACCACAATCTTCAATTTTAGCAAACAAAACATATAGGGATCATTAGGCAGTCAGCAGAGATTTCTTTGCAACAATCTCCTTTTCCTCTCAACACCTCAGCCTTTGGTGAGAAACAGAGCATATTGGACCAACCTTACCCTATGTTCCCTTTTCATCATTCACCAAATTGCAGCTTACAGGCTTCTGCAAAGTCTGTTTGTGCCACTTACTCATACAAGCAGTAACACTTTTCAGTGTGAATGCCATGCCAGGAGCCCATAAAATTAGACATTTAAACAGGGAAAGATGAATAAAAGCTACTTCCATAGTATTTTAATGTGACCTAGAAACTGGGAATTGAAACAGTGCTGACAGTGGGAACTCAAGGTTTTGCAATCAGAGGGTTTGTAATGGGCTCTGAGCACCAGGGAAAGAGAGACTGGCTATTTTGTATGAGAGAAGTAGTTACAGGAAATTTTTGCAGAGAAAAAAAGCAGGAACCACAAGAAAGGAACAACCTTAGTAAGCTTCAGCCCAAACTTTTTCGGATGGGTGTCAGAATCAGAATAGATTTCAACAAACCCATTAGGGTCTGGAAATGAGAGCTAATTCTGTGCTGAGGAAGTAGCTCAGGTTATTTGAACATACTGGAACATTTCTAACACTGGTGTTATTTCATTGTATATAAAATATAACTGGGCTTGATAATTTAATATTTTCAATAGATACTCCCTACCTCTGATTTTTAAGAAAAGACTTAGCAGAGTAAGAATGGTCTCTCTCAGTATCAGATATTGCTCTCCGCTGCCTTGAACACACAATAATTTTCAAGTATCTTAAAATATTTTAAATATGCACAGAAGTCTTTTTAAGATTGTGTATTTAATTTAATTGGTAGGACCAAGATTTCCTTTCCAATAATCAGGAACAGCAAATTACAAATGCAGAATCTGAAATGTTCAAAGTTTAATAAATAATCACAGTGAAAAGGAAACAATTCTGTTCCTTTGCCATGCCTGAAAACAGTGATATCCCAAATTCTGCCAGAGGAAAAATAAATGACCAAAGAACCACAACACTACTCTCCCACCAATTCACCTTAAAGAGCTCCTCCAGCCCCACAGCACAGCACAGATAACCCCCTTTTGATGCCTCTTCCTGGCCCAACCAATATCAGCTAAAGGGATTCCAGCAGCCTGGCAGGAACACATCACATCAAACAGCACAAGGACTGAGCCACACAATGCTTTGGGAATGGTTTCCACACTGAGCCTAGTTTCAGTAGACTACTAGCACTAGCCAGAGCTGCTTTAGGATGACTGAGGGGAAGTGTGATTGAACATGCCACAGGTGAGGGAAATATCAGTACTTCAACTCACCACTGATAGCTTAGACTGGTCTGGTTGAGTAGGCAGTGATTTTCTAACACAAAAGTAGGTGCACACGTTTAATATAGCTTTATTCAGAAATTAATTCTATCAAATGCAGTTTCAATCCTTCCCATGGAGAGCAAATAAATGCAATGTGTAGCTATCTGCATTGAATTCTTGATGAATCCACAGTGACAGTCTTTTAGGAAAACTGAACAATGAATACATTGATGAAGTTGAGATCAGCTCTTGGACAACACAATAATTTGCAAAGAAGAATGAATTTTTGACTCAAAGAGTTCACTAAGTTACTTACCACTTAATCAAAAACTATAGTCTTTTCTAACTAGCCCTCAAAAACACTTCATAATGACAATGAACAGATTTACAATCTGTCTTTGACTTAGGCAGAAATTTCACCTGCCTCTTAAAACATATACTGGGTGTCTGGCATGTATTGCCCATCTGATAACTTCTATCAAAAGAATCTGTACAATTCTGGTGACAACTGAGGGGATTGCTTTTTTGGTCATTAAGAGACTTCTTGTTGCAGAAACTCAAAAGTTGGACATTTTCTGGATAAGCCATCTCTTCTGTTCAAGAGACTGTTTTCTTTTCAGTTTAATAAGCATCTTGCACTGTAACACTTGACCTTGGAAATATTAAGAAAAAATAGTCCCAACAAAACAAAACAACAAGAGCAAAAAAAAACATACACACATCTGAAAAACCCCAGCAGCAAAAGAAGGAGCACAAGAAACTTCTCACTCAGTTTCATCTCCTAATCCATCATCAACTAGTTGAAGAACTAGGGTCAGTTGTTCTCTATCACCATGAAAGAGTTCAATTTCACAGCACTAAAACTCACCACTTCACAGCAACAGCTTTGATGACACACCAGGGTAAAGCCTTTATAATATAAAGCATGGATACCAGGAATAAATACTCTTCTGAGGTCAAGGGAATTGGATTGCATAGAAAAATAAGACCTCAAAAGCAGTATAATAGAGGTATACAGGGTGATGGAAGTGCTCAATAAAATAGAGCTTTAGATATTTTTACACTGTTGAAATAAAAAATTTAAAGGATCACTCATAACGTAAGAAAAGAGGAATAGCAAAACATAAGCAGATTAAGCTAGGTAGTTAAAATATAATATAGCACTTGTTTGGTTTTTTTCCACAAGAAATATAAGCTGATACACTACAACTATGTAAAGAGAGAGAGTTCCTGAATGCCTCAGCTAGCCAGTATTACTGTTTCTCATGGTAGAATTTTATGTTTTTAAAGGAAAGATAGCAAAGCTGAAGTTACTGCACTTAGACATCCATCAGGGAGGATGTGACCCTCCTTTAACAACAGAGTTATCACAGCAGCACATTGATTTGGCATGCTTAAATCTATCATTATCTTTTCTGATTAATATCAAAATTGCTACTTGCTGATCACTTAAATAAAGGGGCTTTTGTGGGGGGGAAAGGGCTGACAAAGATCTGATGTTAAGGCACAAAAAATAGAGAGGCAAACAAGGAGTTCCATTTTCAAGAGAATACCCTTTCAAGACATTATCCCCCAGGGCCACTGCAACAGAATGCTGTATTTAAATCACCAGGTCGTGCACTAGAAGATGGTTTAACTGCTAATTAACACTGGATGATATGCTGAAAATTACATGCTAATTAATTCTCTGTAGATCTAAGTGCCCTTCCTTCTATATCAGTGTTTCAGTGAACATATTAACACTGGGAATAGAATGGCATTAATTACAGATTCACATGACAAACATGTGAAGCTATATTAAATAGTTGATGGAGGTTAACTAAAAAGAAAGATGTGGGTCAAAGTTGTAGACCACAGGCCACGGTATCATAAAGACACCCCACATTAAAAAGAAGAGGGCATATATTACCCATTCAATCTTCCTGTCAGTTTGATGTTGCTCTCTTGTATTAGATTTTCTTGCAGGAAGATCACTATTCTGAAAATAGGATTCATCCGTGCAGAATATAGTCTCACAAAATGAAGGCAAGAAATGGAAAGTAAACAATCTTGTTCTTTTAGAAAGTGACAGTGATTACAGGTTTCGTGGTGGGTTTTCTTATAATTTAACTATTAACAATCCCCACATCACATTTTTAAAATGACAGAGAAATCAGTTGTTAAGGTTACAGATGTAGCTAAAGAATCAATATTCCAAATACTGGTTGTGCAATAGTCCCAGTCTAGAATAAAAGAAACCTTTTAAGTCAAATACGTATGGCAACCATATCCAGAGCTACTGATTTAGTAGCTTCTAATTTAAGATCTGGAACTACCCCAAATAAAGTAAAATCCAGTCACTACAAACAAATCAAACAATCAAATGTAAGACATTGCCCATGCTTCAAGGGTCTCAAATTCCAAGTACTAACCATAAGCCAGCCCAATTTAGAGTTTGAAAAATTATACAGAAAAAAAACCCAGTTATAATGCTAAAATTAGATGTTCTGTTTTGTCAGCAGTACACCTATATGCATGGCTATTTCTGTGATTCAAAATCTTGAGGTTTTTCCCTTCCAGTACCTTCCAACAAAATCACTGGTAATTTGTCATTATAGAAACATTAGTTACCAAGGCCTTTCCATAAATTCTTTCCTTGACCCAGTACTGATAGATATAGATAGATATATATAAACAGCTTCTCCCCCCCGCAAAACTTAATTCTTAAGTAAACATTACGTCTTTGAATTAAAAAATAAACAACAAGAAAAAAAACTCAAACAAACAAACCCCTAAAATTGTGCAAATCTTCCTAAAAAAAATTATATCTCCATAATGTACATTTGTCTATTGGAACTGAAAATTTCTGCTTTATTCATACACCCGAATAAATTCATTTGGGGCACTGCATTAATAGTAATGCTCATCTCCATATAAGAGATACAGAAAAGAAGAATATTAAGGCTGTGTTGTTTTAGTTTAATAGCACAATAGGTAACACCAAATAAGGAATCAGGGAATTTGGTGCATGGACCCTGATGACCACAACTTGTGCCCCAGAGAATTAAACTTTTATTTGTTCATGGTCTCCAGGGAAAATAGCTGACATTTATTCATCTTAGAGGTTCCAGACTAAGAAACAGAATTTGTCCACATGTATAGACAGTTCACTATCCAAAATCAGCAGAATCATCTTTCATGAGAAACACAGATGCACAATTTCAAATATAGTTTTTCTGCCTAGCACAGAGTAGGACCAAAACTTCACTGTATATATAAAATATTTCTCTTTGTAGAATGCTGTTATTAAGCATTTAACTCTGCTATACAACATAAGATAGAAAATCCAGAAAAATAATACAGCCAGACTATTTTACTTTGGTAGAGACAGCCACAGAATACATACAAGACAGTTCCAGGTGGATCAACAGAAAGCAAAAATAAAGCCTTACCACAGTTTCTTGAAGCTTTATAGTTCTCTGTCCAAAGCAAACATCCAGTATTGAAAATCTTCTTACAAAGACTTCAGCACATGCCTGCCACAAGCAGCTCTTAAAGCTGGCAAGAAAACACCAAACAGTTTAGTAAGATCCTGAACTGATGGAGGATGAAAGAGGAAATGGGTGGTGGGATGGGATATAAAGCAGGTGAGAAATGAGATTCAGGTGAATCCAGTTTAGGCTGACCATCAATCCCTGATTCAGCTCTAACCACTGCACCTCGTCTCACCTGAGAAGTCCTTACTGCCTTAATTTTATTTCACATTTTCTGTCCAAGATATTCAGAGCAAAAAGGAAAAATATACTGTAGATAGTATCTAACTGTCCATAAGCCCCCCTGGTCAGGACAATAACTTTTGTAGAGATTCCTTATCTCAGAAGGGTGATCCTCTAAAGCACTGAAGGACTTCGAATACAGCTTGGAAGTTTTTAATGACAGCTCCTGCACAGCTGGGTGAGCTGACAGGTGAGTTGAGTAAGTTGAAAAGTTTGGTAAAGTAGTTAAGTAACTGCAGCCAGGTGTACCATGTCATTAGCAGAGCAAAGTTACAGTACTGCCAGCTACATGTCCCACCTGTTTGTTCAAAACAACGTGGCTTTTGCTGATGGATTACATTTACTAAAGATTTGAAATCATTCTTAGAATGGATGAGTGAAAACAATTGTTCCCAGGTGTGTGTTTTACATGCCTCCCCTTTTCCTTCACACCTCTTGCCTCAAGGGTCCTCATGCAATAGGCCCAAGCTCAATTCACAGACTTTCAGAGCAGCTCTGTATTTATAGACACAAAAGGCATTTGAACTCTGCTTTCTTGCACACTGAAGCCTGCATCACACCTGCTCCTGTCAGACACTCAGGTATTGTGTAACCACCCACCCTGTGCAACATAAACACAGAACACTTGGCAGAAACTCATGAGGTTCTCATTGACTCCCCCTCTAACCAGAGGGTTTTGAGCACTGCCAAATTTACCTTCCAATCCTTCATTCCCTTCCCCAGAGCTGCTAGGATGGAGTCACTGTTTTTACCCTTAGGGCTTTCTAACAATCAGGCTGCAATATTTTTCAAGCATGAGTAACTCTAGTAGTATCTATTGTTTCTTGAACAGATTTTCTTCACTAAGAAGCACCTACTGAAATTTTTAAGCGGGATTTCTATGGCTTTTTTGCCAAGATTTAATTTAGGAACTATTAACACAACCATAATACATCATAACTGAGCACACAGGGAGCCATCTGAGCCCTCTTGGCTGCAACTGCTCTGAGAGAAGCCCTGCAGACCATCATATATGGTATTTCTTAGATACATGGTATCTGAATTTAAAAATGCAAGACTTCTCAATATTGTTTACACTTTTTAAGCTTGAATTCCTGACAGGAACAGAGATCACAAAAAAAATCAACATCTAGAAACATCTTCTGGACCAGTTAAGAAGGGATGGGTTAGCCTTGAAAATGCAACATCATTCCACTGGTGGGGGTATATGGGTCCTTCTGTATGAAATATAATCTGAAATCCCTTCATCTTAAATTCTTCCTTCCTTCCTTCCTTGCAAGTCTGTGAGAATACATCTACATGAAATAAGTTACAAAGATGTTGTAACAAAAACCTGCCGAGTACATAGTAGTGCTAGAATTTAAATTTCTTAAATATTAAAAAGAGGATTGAGTTATGGAAAACTAAAAACTACTCCACATCTTGCACTTGTACACTACTAAGCAGAGGACCAGAATGTTTTCTTTATTTGATGAAAATTATCTAAACATCAAATGAGCAGGATGGTTTAACCACAGCACATTAAGTCATTAACACACACACTACCTTTATAACTGTAAGGAATTACTCTTCACCACAAAGTGAGTACCCAGGGAAACTAGAACTCCACAACATACTTACACATGTATTTTTATTTAAATATGTGTATTTACATTGATTTCCAAATACTTACGGTTATCTTCTTCAATAAATTAGAGAAGCATTTGAGTTTCTGTTAGTGCCTTAGCCCTTCACTGCTACAAGCTGTCACAGTTGTTCAAATCATGAAATTTTCTCAAGTTCTATAAATAACAGTCAAAAGAACATGTTAGTTTCTTAACTTGAAGACTGAAAAAAAGAGAACTGTATATATAGATACACGTGACTGAGTATTAACTAAAACATGCAACTATATATTGACTGCTGAGTTAAATACTAAAAATTCAAGTTGCTCAGTCTCCCTGAATAGGATAATGATGGTATATAAAATGAGTTGAGCCATCACAGTTACAGTCATATCCAGTGGACTTATATTGCCAAATTTAGAGCCCACATCTAGGAAATACAGCTTGTGCCAATGAAGAAAAACAGATTCAGTTCATATTTCTTTCTGAAGTTTAAGATGTGGGAAAAACTGGGAAGCACTCACAGAATCAGCACGTCACACCCTTAGCTCTGGGACAGTAGAAGTTCTTTGGGTCTGTGGCCAGGGCTGATGCACCCACCCTTCTACCACAGTCCCTGTGCAGTGCCTGCCCTGGCTCCCCTTCCCACAAATTCAGGCTGCCCAGAGCTCTTCCCAGGCAATGCTTGTAGCCCTGCTGCTCCCCAGACCAAACTGGGCTTGGGGAGGAACTAAACATTCTAGTGCTCCTTTCTGGCAAGAAAAGGCTTTTACAAAACTCATTGCCCTCTGAACTACATCCTGCAGCCGTTGGTACCAACACAACATTTTTTTTCTTTCCCATCACTTCCTGCTCTCTCTCCAGTCCCCACCAGGGTGTTCCCAGCAGCTGATCCCAATCCATAGGCACAAGTGGGCCCTGTGCCCCTTGCAGGCCCTCTATAGGGCAGGGCTCACCCTGCTGCCTCTACAGTGCCATGCCAGGAGCTGGGGGACACAGACGGGGTTGTGACTCCTCAGCTCACAAAAAAAAAAAAAATCTGAAAACTTGCAGAAATATCAAAGCTATCAGTGTAACACAAGATGAAGCTTTTGTGTTCTTTAACTGAGCAGACCTCTCAGCATGAACAACAGGAGCTCTACTCACCTAAGGGCTAAAGAATTTGGTTTGGAATATATAAAATTTAAAGTGCCTTTAAAAAAAAGACACCCAAGTATTTAAGCTGCAGTGCCAAATTAGACATTACTTATATACCAGCAATTATTTCAGGGTATTTTTCTGCCTCTCCTTCCATTTTTGTCCTGGAGCATGGAGACATATTTCCCAGTGCAGGATAACACAGAAATAAGTACCATAATGTCACTGTGTCCACTCATGGCTGTGCCTGAGCTGTTTATTCAGGCCAAGTGCCCAGGGTCCTGCAGCCCAGGGGGTTTCTCTGGGTGCCCAGCAGAGTCTGTCTGCCCTGGGCAGTGTTTGATCTCCACTGTTGGGTTTCTCTCTCCATCTCTACTACAATTTCGAAAACTTTGATTCCTGCACGAATCAAATTTAATCTGTTTCAGTATATTTTATGCTCCTCTGATTTATTCAAAGCTGAATAAAAGCATTGCAGTACTTAGGTTTCCTATTTTACTTTGGGAACTATATTATTAGTAGCCCCATTCAGGAACTAGATTAACTTGAGTCAAGCAGATTAAAAACCCAAGCTACACCTGTGGTATTCAGCTTGCTCTTTAATCTTATCCACTAAATTAAAAAAGCTCTGGATAAAAATGAGACAGGTTAACCTATCACTTGTCTCATAGAAGGGTCTTTAGGGTAAAAGAAGACTCAGTTCTCCTGCAAGCCTGGTAAATTTTTCCCCTTCTTTGCTGAAAAATGACACCTCTGTACCAAACTATTCTATTTCATTGAACAAAACAAAGCATCCTTTTGGGTTGTACATCTGAGAAAACGGTTTTATTGTATTGCCAAATACAAAGAAAAACTCTATATTTCTTACAATTGATTGGTATAACATGAAAAACTAATGTGATTTCTTTTTAAAAAAAAAAATTTCATAACCAATAGATTTATTATTTAAGATTAATCTTTTTTATTATAGTCTAGTCACATTCTGGTATTATGTGAGATTTCTGGATTTTATGTTAACTAAAATTGAGTAAAGGGTGAAATAATAACTGTATGGAGATATATAGATATAGACTAATGGTTTTAATAGAACATGCATATTTGTATATAAACATATATGAGATGACCAGCTAGTAAATGCTTCATTTTACTCTGTATAGGGTAGAATATACCTAGATGAGCTCAGACAGATTGAACAATAAAACCAACATGACAAAATGGGTTTTAAGTCAGGAAACAGAACAGTAAAACAATTTCCTGAGTTATTTAAATGCTTTCATTTAAGAAATGTCATTACATACTCAAATTACACTGGAATATAATTATATAAACACCACAAATAACAATGTTTTACCTAGAAAAACAGAAGTTAAGGGAGAACTATTTCCTGAAATATTTTTTCATTTTAAGATCAGGTTCTGGTTGTTATAAGAAATAAATCAAAAGAAATGTTCTAAATTTATTTTAGGAGCCTGTGTCCTTTACATGTATGCACATACTTACCTTAAAGTATCTGAGAGGTGAGTAGCTCCCCATATTTTGTTACAGGCAGGTTTAAGATGCAGCCATTACACAACAGCCTTCCTTCTGAATTATTCTGGTAACCTTAATCAGAATTTTAACTTCACAATTTATCACTGAGGATGCTTATGAAAAGACTGCTTGTGAGCAATTAATTTTAGTGTTTTCATAGTCTAAGTCAGAGGAGTGTATTTTGCTGCTCATGTGTTCTCAATTTTGGTATTTTATGTGCTACAAATTCACCACAAAGCTCTGCCTGGTGTGTCTAGCTGAAAAGAAAGATCACAGAACAGTATTGTCAAAAAATAGAGACTAAATGAACAATCTGAAAAATTCTGTTTACTCAAGAATTTCAAAGTTAATTGAATTTTAATAACCTGAGAGGAGTCAGATGAAAAACATAATTGTAAAGATGTAGATTTTGGAGGTAATTTGTTTAGCCCCAACAACATACTATTATGTTATTGTACATGTCCCAGCTGCAATTTGTCTTGTAGGGAGTGATGTGCTCACACAGGGTCCCTGCACACACACCAAGAAAACCAGTAGCAGAAGGAGACGCTAAATGATACAGAAAGACTTGGAAGAACAAACACACCCAATGCACTTTTCTACCCCATAGGTGTCAAGAATGGTGTTTCAGAAGGAGGGAGGATCCATCCTAAAAAACAGAATATTTCAGACACTGCAGAGAAAATTTAAAGTCATAGGAGTACAAAGAAACTAAATTTTTATGTTTGAGGCTACTGCAGAATGGAAATGTCAATTCATAAGAAAAATATTTCTTCTCCCTGAATGGTCGGTTAAAGTAATATGTTTCTGTAGTAATAGGATTAGAAGTTATGAAATTCATTATGGGTGGAGACTGTCTTCAGTAGATGGCCATGGAACACCACAGGATTTCATTATTTAAAGTGGTTAACAACAGTAGGTTTTGTTTCCAAGTCTCACATGGCCTTGATTTAGTACAGACTGAGAATAAACTCCCCAGAGGTTTGTATGTCAGCCACGCTGAGGCAACTACACATGGAACCACAGAACAGTGGGGTGGGAAGGGCTGGGAAGAGACATAAAGAGGGGATAAAGGTGGTGAAAAATCTTATAAGACCCAGGAGGTTAAAGTCAGGTCTCCTCAGAAAACTTGTTTAACTTGCAAGGGCCACAGGGGCCACTCATGTCACTGAGCACTGCAGAGTTGGTTATAGTTGAGTATTGACAATTCCAGCTTTTGGTCAAATGGCTGCATACATCCAGCCTTTCTGAGGACTTTCTTCATGGGGAAATGAGAAGGCAGCTAAAGTGACACCAGCAGTGTGGCTCCACAAGTACATTTCAGCCACTCATAGAAAAGTCTCCCTTATTGCTATTGTTATATAGCCATCCCTACCTACCTTCAAGAAGTGAGCCAGGTTTATTTATTTGTCCAGACTAACACCATTTAGTGCTGTTACATAATCTCTCTTCTCTAGAGGAAACAAGCTCAAGGCTAACACTGCCTTGTAGCTCAGACTAAACAAATGACCCCATGCTTGACTTGTCACCAAAATGAGAGATTTTTTTTTTAAAAAAAGGCCCCTATTTTTATCTTCCTACTTTCTTTAGTTCACAGAATAGAATATGAGAATCCAATTAAATTAGACAAAAAGGAAGAGAAAATAAAGATTTTTTTTTTAGAAAAATACTGTAGTGCATATTTTCATTTTTTACATGTTTTGATTTTTGTTACCGCACTCTGAGGACCAGAGGTATAACCAGATGATCTAAAAATGGCAGACACCTCATATACTGAATTAATGTGTTGGCAGGTTTGCAGACCTTTCACTTCAGGCAGAGAACCTATGAAAAAACTTTTTGCAGGTGCCTACATTACATCTTCTTTGTAAACATCCTCCTTTCAGCTACATTCAGGAATTGCAAAAATACAGTGGATTGCATGCAATGTCATGCAAAAATGCCTGTGCACTTCGCAGATACGGCGTGTAATGCGTGCACAAAAAAAGGGTCACCCTTAGCTGGCAGTACAGAGTGTTCAAGCTGGTAGTAGAAAATAAGGCATTCTCACAAAGCCAGCAACAGAAGAATATGCCCACTTCTATTTCAACCATGGTAATAGTATTAATATTATTCATGCCTTTTACAAAAGCTCTTGGCTTCGAGGCTTGTCCCTCTCTAGTAGTGGATACCCAGGTAAAAAGATTGCAGTTTTGTACTGCTTTTAACATGAAGCTTATGGAAAATGGTAAAATAAGTGTTTCTCTGAGTCCCTTTGAACCTCTCCTCATTCAAAAAGTAGAATATTTTCAGTCAACAGGAACAGCTCACCCTGCTGTCAGGCACTACAGTTTGCAGCATGTGCAGCTCAGGATTGCAGTTCTGCTGTTCACTGTGGATGTAATCCGCCTAAGATTCTCCAGAAGACAATTTTTTTGAGATGACATCTTGTAGAGGTTCACTGTTAGGAGGCAGGTTACACCCACATTATTACTGTGGTGAGGGACCACACAAGAATTTCCCATGGTGATAAACAAATAATGGAATGGATAAAAAAAGCACCTAAGAGGAAGAGCACCAATTCAGCACTCTCTTTAGGCTGTTCCAGAATAGCGCTTAACTTCCATGATGACATTCTCAGAAAAGCATAAATATCACTTAAAGTGTAACTATGACACCATCAACTGGCCTGAGACCATATGCTTTGATTATATAATGACCCCCTATTAGCTTCATTTTACCTTTACCTCAGATCTGCTTCTTTCACAAAATTCTGTTGTGAGCTGGCTGGGGTAGAGTAGGGCATTGGTGGAATCTCACCCATTAACAATTATGCAGCAGTTTTAACTCCTTCCCAATGTTAAACTGAAATTTAAATTTTTTTATTAGTAAAGTCCATCATGTTAGCAAACTTGAACAGAGTAACACAAGGTACTAATTTCAAATACCTGCCCTTCTAAAGATGGTCTGATACTCTGGTTGTCTTTTCTTCTCCTAGCTGCAAAGTTCATTCTGACCTTCTCTATCCCTGCTTGTCTCTGCCTCCAGAACAGCTCCTTTACTATTCAACTGCCTGTAGTGTTTATCCTTCCCTGAGGAAAGAGTTAAAGGGGAAAGGAGGAAAACATCTACAATTAAATTGCTCTTAAGTTGTTCCTGCCTCTTGGCAACTGCAGGTTGTAATTCAGCAGTTTACAACTCTCCCTTCTCACTTTAGAAAGAATGAATAATGTAGAGACTTACATTCATATTTGCAGCAGAAAGGGGATGCTGGGAGTTACAAATTGCTGCAGAAGATAATAACATTAAAAGGGACAAAGGCTTCAAAGTTAAATCTTTTAAAGAGGTCTCTAAGAGAAAAAATGCCAAAAAAATAAAAAGTCTGTAATGGTTTGAAGAAACTATTAATTCCAGTATGGTTGGTTTCAAAGCAGTTTGTATGTCTGTCTAAAGGCATAAGAAGAAAGGAAACTTACCTCACAGAATTCCAAGAAAATTTTCAAGAAATATCTATAAAGAATTTCTTTCCAGTAGACACCTTGTAAAACTGCCCGCTCGTGGTTTGCACTGCTGCCTACTTTTGTTACCCTTATTAGCCTGAGGTTGTACAAGTCTTTAGCAAACACTAGCCCAGTAGTGTATTTTGCACGTTGTATTCTCCTGACAATCAAACAAAAGTAAAGCAACTCAGCAAGCAAATTTTAAAGCACAACTGTTGCAGGTCTAGAGACTGGGGAGTCTGAAGTGTGAGCTTTAGAATCGCAGACTCTCCGACTGGCTGCTCTCCAGGTCCCTCTGGATGACAGTACCTGGTGTATCCAAAACTCCTCACAGTCTTGCATCAACTGCAAAGCTTCAGAGGGTGCACTCTCACCCATTGCCCTCTTAAGTAAGGGGGTTAAGCAGCAGCTGACTCAGCATTCCTGAAGGCCAGCCCTATCAGGAAAGGCTGAGGCCAAAAGGTGTTGAGCATCTTGGCCTTTCCCGCATCCTCCATCAGATCCCCTGGCCCATGCAGCAGAAGAGCTACATTTCCCTCAGGTATTTACCTGTTGTGATTTACAGAGTTCCCTCCACCCCTCTCTATCCCAGTACTACAAAATGGGATGCTTGTTCCCAGTTTGGGAGTGCTACCTTCATAAGCAGTTTCAGCTGGCCTGCCACTGGCCTATGAGATAGAGCACACATCCAGTCTGGTGCCTTTGCTCTTCAGGTGGTTACTTCCAGCTGAGAAGCAAGGTGTAAAGTGCGAGCATTCTATCACTGCATTTAAATCTGTCAGAGATTATCTGTCAGAACCCTGACTTTACATTTATAAAATGCCCAGCTCCTGAGTGCCTCCAATATAGGCAGCTTCTTTCCAAAGGACAGTGGGTGGAACATGGTACCAGGTGCAAACAGGTGCCAAGTGTGTGCTTACTGGACTAGAATTAACTGGTAACAGAAAGCAACCAATACATGGGAGTCTATTCTCATTTTTCCTCTAATACAGTTTTCTCACTACTCTTTCACCCTCACTGTGCAAACATGGAGCAAATTTCAATTTTTTTATCCATTGCCTGAGAAGGTTTCAGTACTACAAGATTGTGCATGACAGTGAGGTGAGTGACATGCTGTCACTCAGCACACTGCTTAGGATGTGGCATGTTATAGAAAGGCAGTGACATATCACAAAGCAGATGTGTGACATGACAGTCACTTAGATGATAGGCATGCAAGTTACTCCAAGACCCTGAAGTCTTTGCTTGTTTGCTCTCAGTTTCTAGTCACTTTGAACAAATGCTCTTGCCAAGTGCAAAATGTTCTTAAAAAACTGCTTGAAATATATAATTACACAACAAACTTTCAGGATAATTTATCTGCTTTAGTTTTTAAACACAATTATAAGCACTGTTCAGAGAGCACAGCCTCTACCTACAATGATATTGTCAGTATGCACACCACTGACAGAGTGCTCACTTTTGCATAGCTCATCCTGCCAGAATAAATACAGGACAAAGCAGGAATTCACAGTCTCCCTTAACTCCTTGACAGGAGGTAAGGTATCTAACATGTGGAGGAAATTTTAGAAAAAACAGAGCATAAACTGGTAATTTTGCACCAAAGTGAGCAGTCACAGAGAATGCACATTACCACAGTGCATCCCATGTCTTCTCTCCAGTATCCTTCCCTCCTCAGCATAGGAAAGGATTTTCAGGGAAGTGGGCATGAAATTGGCCTTTGGTTGGGGAAGACTAGAATAGGTGAAGGATTTGTTTGGCATGTTCAAATACCTGCCCAAATCTGGGAGTTTAATCACAATGTCAGCAGAGAGAAACAGCACTGATGGCAAATCCCACCGCATGGTGAGGGGAAGCAAGATGCCTGCAGCAAGCAAACAACAGCTCAGAATTATTTATCCAGGTCTAATTCAAAGACCCAGAGGCAACAAGGGGAGTACCTTCCACAGCTCACTGGTTGCAGATTTTTAAAATCAATTTTAAAATCAAAGAAAGATTATGACATAGTTGTTGTATTAAAAAAGAATAAAACGTGGAATAATGTTGTTAAAGCACAAAACAGATGGAAATTAGTAATTAAACAGCAAACACAACCATTTGCACCTCCCATAAACTGATGCCTCATTTTATGTTGACAAAATGCAAAAAGAGAAAAATAATCTCTTTTCAATAAGTTTGGACAGTGAAAACTAAATAAACAGTGCAAATAATCACAAATACAAAAGATTAAAATTTTTTTGATCTCTAAATCCCATAAGATGTTATTAAAAACAAAAGTGAAACAATGAAGCCTGAAATAAACACAGCTTGGTTTTCTGTGGATTTGTATATCATGATTTAAGCTCTAATTTGAGGTTTTCTTCTGGTATGGGAATTTAAAACCTCCCACAAAACATGAGCTTTCACTGCTGTCTTTCCTTCAGTCAAAATGCTTATGGGCTCTATTTTTCCAAAGCTACTGAGAACTCAATTATCCTTGAGACTACTTCCCTTCTGTCAAATTTGGTTGACACTGGTCAGTGGTTTGAAAGTTATTAGACAAGGCATTTAGACAGTCATACACAAACACATGCAAAAATATTATTGCTATAAAAACAGGCCGGAAGTATTTTCCAAAAAACTACTTTATCTCTTTATGTTCAGCTTCATGCACAGGGAAATGTGTGACAGCTGGATCCTTATAATAAGGAAATCCTGAGAAACACGTTGGATTGCTGTTTAAGATTCAAGAGTCTCAGAGAAAAGAATAACAACACACCATTTCCTAGTAGCTGAAACTGTTTTGGCAAACAATGACCATCGCAAATCTTCACAAAATAACACCAAATGCTACTCATGCTAACAAAAATCAACACCTCACTAAAATAAATGGAAAGTGAAGGTAGCAGGCAGAGCTCACAAGATCAGATAAGGACTACAGGGCTCAGCCCAGCTGTACCTAAACTGATCTCCACTTTCAAGGCACTGGTAATCTGTTCAACTCACTAACTTATTGTTTCCACCTATTTGGGTCAGATAAAGTAACATGCAATTTTGGATTAAACGTAAAAGTGCAGATAAGCTGCTCTATTTTTATTTATCCCTTTACTTTTTACATCTATACAACCTCACAGTACCCAGAGTTTACCTTTTCCTACATAAAGTGCTTGAAGTTAGGAGATTGTTAATGTATGTCAGTTTTTAATGCATAAATTAACCTCTTATTTGAAAAATAGACCACCATAATATTTAAAGACATAAAAATTACTTTTGTGACACAGGTAATGTCTTTCCATGTATCCATTTATGGGAAAAAAAAATCACAAATGAAAAGATTAACCTGAACACTGAGGACACATTTAACATAAGCCTTCCCCAGGTTCATCATTACCTGTATGGCACTGCTGACCTTGAAAAGCTTTCATGTTAACCAAAAAAGGATATAGAGACCTAGGACACAGAATTCAAAAAAATATGCACTGCTATGCAGACTGTGCTCATCACTTTGGGATTATCACATATTCACTTTGTGATTTGTTTCATATTTCTACCTTAAAATGACATTTTTAATTTTGCTCTCAATAATTAATTTGTTCAGTAGCTTTAATCAGAAGAAATAAACAGAGCATTTGTATGAATTCAAGGAGTATTTCTACGACAAGAGCAGCTGGGATAAAAATATTCAGTACTTGACCTCTTGTGATAGAGAAAGCCAAGGACCCAAAGGCATGTTCCATCCATCCTTTCTGAAGAGAAGTTCCTCCAGTGGTAGGAGGCCCAGTGGAAGATCAGGAAGGGACAGGTTGGGGCGAGCAGGAGGAGCCTTGTCCAGCACAGGGGACCTGAGGGGCCTTGGTGCCACCTCCTCTGTGGGGCACAGGTTGGCCATGGGACAAACCCCAGTGCCCGCACCAGGGAGGCAGCCCTCTGCCAGCACAGCTCCTGTGCTCTGAATGCTCTCACAAACTTCTGCCCAAAGGTCCAGGACTTGCTTTTCATTAAGATGCATAAGCACTAAGAGCATCTTTAGCAGCAGAACGAATATATTTTATGAGTCTCAATCTAATATCACAGAGACAGAAACTCGATGGGTTTGGTTATTTGCAGGTTAACAGTGGTTTCAGAAATGTGACAGTGGATACCATTAAAATCAATCAAAAAATTCTCACCGCAACACCTGTAAAGCTTTGTGTACTTAACTCAGGATTAGGCTTCACTTGTACCAAATCAGCAGAGCGTACCAGGTCTCTGTGGCTTGCAGACACCTACCTTTTAGAGAACAAAACCATTAGCAAGACAAATAGGAAGTGCAAAATAAAATAAACATAGATTGCATGGAATGGCATAATTTTAATCAGATGAACAAGCAAACTCAGCAAACCCAGACATAACTTATCAGTAGCTAATATTTCTCTTTGATCTTTGTGGTTAATTTTTCTTGTCTTGTACGACAACAATCATAAGACATCTCACTTTTTTATGTAAAGGTCATTTTTCCTGTGCCATTTTCTATAATATGTCGCTTTAATTTCATTCACTCTGGTAAAAATGGAAAGGTATGGTTTCAAAACCCAGCTAGATTTGCATTATCTTTTAAAACTCTCCATTTAGCTGTATCAAACAGTTTGGGCTGGCTGAGATCAGAAGATGCAGTTAATTCTACAATTCAAACAGTCAAAAGCAGAAGCATTTGATAATTTTTATCTCCAGCCTCACTGTGACAAGACAACCAAAACATATTCCACCTAGATATGGGGAAAGGAAAAATGACCACATTAAAGATTTTTCTCTGTTAATCTTTAAGCTGTGAAATACACAACAGAAAACTTAGAGCCCTAAATGACAGAAAAGGCAAAAATGGCAGCATGTAGTGCTCTCCCAGGAGCTGCCTGTGCCAGGCTCTCCCCAGCAGCTGCCCTTACCCTCAGTTCATGCTGGTCAGGTCTTTTACTGGAAGAGAATTTTTCTTTCAGTATTTATGTAGTGCAGCAGGCAACTGTTTACCTCAGAGGCATAAAAGTAAATCCGGATGTGTTTGATCCATGGTGCCACAGCAGCTCTGTTGCCTATGGAAACAAAGGCTCCTTTCAGGGAGTTCACACAACAGGCCCTGCGACACAAGGGACCCATCAATTTCAGCCACTGGATTATTTGTAGGTATTTTGCTAAGATACATATATAGATATAGATATATATCTAGTATATGTAGTACAAAATATTGTCTCTGTAATAGCCCAATGATCAAATGGGACAGTTCCTGAGTCTCATATTAATTTTATGTTATTTTATTTAAACAACATATTCCCCTTTTAAACAAATTGATAGTTGAAATGTAATATAAGTGTTCAAGCTATAAGCATCTGGTTTTCTCCTCCACCTTTCACCATGCAGGTTGTTGAGTACTTTGTGGACAGCAGCTTGACAAATCTGTTTCATGCTTACTCACAAATTCAGCTTTTGAAGATGACCCTGAGCTTAGAGTTTAAGGATGCTGCAGAGAATGGATAACATCCCAGCAGCACCTTGTTAAAGGTTTCCTTTGAAAAAAACACTTATTTTTGAATATGTTATAACTTCCTAAGTGCTATTCCTGTGCAGAGACCTCTGCACATTTTACAGAAAACTGATCAAGTATGACACAGTTGAACAGATCCCAGTGCAATGTTTGTTACAGCGTTTTCCCAGTGAGAACCTGAGGTGATGAAAAAGGAACACGGTCAGACCCAGGACCTGAATGCAAAGTCCATGATATTTTTCTCCATGTGTAATGCAATAATTGGGTGAATCTCCAACTGTAGGCATTGGCAGCATCGGTGTTAAGAATAGCTCAATGCCTTCTTCCTCTTTATTGACATCATTAAAGAATATATTCACAAAATTCATACCTAACATGACTCTCCTTAAAAACATCCTGCATGAATCTTCAGATTTCAATTCAAGAAGACAATTAGCAGCTAAGAGCACCTTATTAAATCTGATTTTAATTATAATTCACCAATGTTTATAGCTCACTTATAATTTTTTGCATATGATTACATTATTAGGGATCAAAACAAGTGAACAAAACATTAGTTTACGTGCAGTGATAATGTTTCACAGAAAATTAAAAGAAAACAATTTAAACTCATTGAAATTGGAATATTATTCTCCATTAGGAATCTAGGGCCAAAAATGCCTTGAAAATGTCATCTGTATAAATATTCATGTACCTGTGAACAGATAACTTCAGAAGCAGATTTGACAGAAACAAAGAATAGCTTCTTCACGTTGCAGTAGATGACTAAGATCATTTGAATGATTTATTGATAAGCCAATGTACAAAATAAATACAAAGAGAACAGGCTGGACTTGTTGTTACCAAAAAAAAATCATTACAAGACTGCCTAGCATGTGAATTCATAAATATAAGAACAGTGTGGGTAGGCTTCCATTACAAAAAAGTCAAACATAATATGAGAAAGGCATCAATAATCCGCAATTCCCTTTACTTTTCTACTTTTTTGAGGGGGGGGATTTTTATTTGCTTGGGGTTTTGGTTTGGTTTAGTTTGTTTTTGTTTCGTTTTTTTTTTTTATAACTGGAAGTTGTGGGTAAACCCAAGGCAATAAGCACTAATGTCAGAACAAGCATGTGATGGGCAATTCCGATGCCGATCCCGTCACTCTCGCTGTGTGAAGTGCTGCTCACATGAGTAACTCTGCTGAAAGCAGGAGGATGACTTGTGCACTAAGTGCTATTTAATGGAAGGGTAGCAGGCTGGAGGCAGATGAAGCAAAACTTATTAGTTGATAAACTCCTTCCTTCCTGGGGGAGGGCAAGGGGAACTTCTGGAGAGCATCTAACCTCAATTCCCAGAGGTACCAACACTCTCCTACTCTAAAAGCCTAGATACCCCAGAAGTTATTCAGTCAAAAGCCTCACAGGATCAGCAGCAGCTGCTTGGGTTGTCATAGGATCAGCTTTAAGAAACATGCCAAATCTTCTGCAGATCTCCAGGCTGGGGCATTTGAGGCCTTTTCCTTTCAGGGCCGTGCCTGCAGCTGCGCCAGCCTGGGAGTGCCCTGGAGCTGGGCTGCTGGCAGTGTGCAGCCACAGACGCTGCACTGAGGAGCAGAAACACAGGGCCTGCATCCAGCAGACACACGCTTTTCCCATAACCCTGCACACAAGGATATGCCAGCTACTCTTCCTAGCTTAGTGTAATTTGGAATGTCGTTTCTGCCCTATGACCCAACAAGACTGGATTCAGCACTAAAATCTCGGTATCTAAAAAGTCAGACGCATGTGACAAAAAAGCTCCTTTAATCCTTTTCCATTCTGAACAGACAATAAATCAAAACACAATGTGGCCACCAAGCAAGCACAATGATTAACACTTGGCAATTTTGGGGCTTCTAGTACATTTACTTAGCAAAGCAAGGGAACAATCTGGAGTAAACTCTGGCCTAGTTATCTCTTAAAATATTGTTCCTAGATTGTTAGTCTACTTAAACTCTTGGGATTTTTCTAAGTAGACAACAGAGAAAACAAAATGTTGCTTTCTAAACCATGCAAAGTTTATTGCAACAGCCAAGACCATCCTTAATGTTAGCATTCAAATTATGTTCAGAATAGGTGACATGGCAATAATCATATAATAAATGTATCATCCTATCAACCTAGAAAATAGGAGACAGAAGCCTTAAATAAAGGATGAACATCAGGTGAACACTTTCAAATAGATGGGAGTACTGAACTTCAGGACAGTAAACATAAAAGAGTTAGAATAGGGGAAGAATTTTAAAAGAAAGTCCAGCATTAACTTCAAAGCTCAATATTATTCCATGTTGTGTGCCTTTTTTTTTTAACTTCAGCCTTTGATAAGAGGGGGTTGAACAAGAGCAAAAATTTAGCTGCAAAAGCAGGCACATTTTGTTGTTACCACAGCACATGAATAGAACTTAGAGTATTATATGCAGCTTAAAAGATAAAAAAAAATAACAGCCTTCCTCTTAATTAGAGAAGCCATATGCTCTATGAAATGAATCCTGGTAGCTTGTAATTACAACCTTATTTTTAAACAGATCCTTTTAACTCTATTATATTCTGTATTTCTACAGATTTATTTACTAAAATATTCAGATCACAGAGTTGTTATGAAAAAGTTTACTTCACAGTTGAAATAATAGCATGGCAATAATATCTACATTTCTTCCTGCAAACAGGAGATGATAAACAGGGGTCTACATGTTAACGATTATTTTCTTCTCTACAGGAAAAGTAAGAAAGGAGGAAAAAACAACATCTGCCATAATGAGTTGGTCTTGCTCAATATTGTCTGCATGGACATTTAATAGTATTCAAATTAAATTAGGCCTGCAGTACTGCCTACACATTTTAAAACCAGCAGGTCATATGGGGCATCTAATCCAAGCACCTATTGCACCTGAGTTTTAGGACTACTCTTAATTTTTCTTTTGAAGTGGAATGGGCATTACTTTCTTTGTAACTGTGTTTTCCTGAACAGTATAAAGTTTTGGCTCATGCTTTTTAGAATTAATTTCACGCAGAAAAATTTAAGTGTACTTCTCCCTGTTAAATGAAAATATCTTTCAAACAACATTCATCCAGAGAATCTACAAAAGATCACTGCCATCCTCAGCACTTCTCGTCACTCACAATAAGATGGTTTCATATAAGCAGCAATCAATCAGTTTTATAGGTGCAGGTATGTTTCTATAACTATATATAAGGTATCATTCACAAGCATAAATGACAGGCTTTCTAGGTGCCAGACTTCCAACACAAAGATCAGCCTATCAAGTCATGAACCAGCCCATACACATCAGAAACACAATTCCCTAGAGAACAAAACTTCTTGCTAAGAAATTTAAGGTAAAATAATTAAATTCAAGACAGCAATTTGACTGTACTAATAGTGGTGTGAGGCCCAGATCTGGTTCCTTACTAACCTCTCAGGCTGGGATCTTCCATTTCCATTGCTCCTTGGTGCTGACCCTCACCTGTAGCCACTGCCCATCCCTCAGGCAGGCACTCAGTGCAGCTTGCTTCCCTTCCAGCATTCACAGCAAGCAGCTGAAACAGGCTGGTGCCAGTTCTGCTGTTCTGATTGCTGAGCAAAAAGGACAGGAAATCATTATAGTCAAAACATTTCTAACAAAGGTCACTTTAATACGAAATTACATCAATCACCTTGAGAAAAAAAAAAAAGCACATTTCAATTGATGTCATTCGTTCATGGGGCTAATATCAGCTTTAGTTTTAAAATTTTGGCTGGTTCTGGAGAAAAATCATTAAAAATTAACTATGTCTTTCAAGAGAGATTTAAGTCTTGTGTGAGAAGATAAAATTGCATGAGTTGTTTCATATGATAATCTGATGGCTGTTTCAAAACTTTTTTCTGAAGACATCACTGTGAAAGTAGCTTTAATGCAAAAGAATCATCTAGAGAAGATGACTCTGGATAAAGCATTTCTCAGGATTTACCCTGGTCTGGTTACATGCACTACAGAATCCAGGCCTTCAGCTCACAAAAGTAGCATTATACAAGTGAAATAAGCCAGAATTATTGTACCTATAACTCATAACACGTGCACACATTGAGAACTGTTAGACACGCTGGATGAGGTATCTGACTTTGTACAAAACATTTGCAGTTGATTTTGACATAGGCATGTTGTAAGAATATCTTTTAACACTGCAGCTGAAGCTTTTTACACCCAAAACTTTTTGCTAGGGAATGCTAAATGAATTTGCAGGTGTAAATGAGGTCCAGGCTTTCAGACATTAACATTTGCGTGATGTTAAATTCAACAATTAAATTTTCAGTGGTAAGGGATTATGCCCACACATCCTAATTCAGACCATAAACTACTTTTATCTATATCAGAGTACATAAGCATGTGCTTAGAAGTCTGCTTTTCAAAGGAACTGAAGGACTTCACCAAATATCAATTTATTTGCTGAAGAAGAATGTGTGGGTAGTTTGGGGACAGTGATTTTGTCTGTGGTGGTATTGTGGAATTGAATCTACACACACACAAATTCCTATCCAATGTTACCTATTTAATCTTCACATTTATATATAATTAACAGACATACAAAAACATGGACAAACAATACAATTATACATAATTTTCCAACACACTAAACATGCTATCTCTGCATTTTTATTCTACATTAAAAATTATGTAGTATCTGCAGCATGTCTTCTAGTGGGATCAGTCCACTACACAATTGTAATTCCAGTGAAGGTTTTTCCAAAGCTAAGGACTACCTTTGTAAATTCATATGTAAGCTGCAATTTTAAAAACAATTTCCCAAATATTTTAATTTTGATTTATCCACAACACATCAGTGTACAGATTTGTAGATGGTATATTCAAGCTCTTTAATTTCACTATTTTGAAAAGGCTGGTACAAAATTGCATGTCACTTGACTGTTATTCTGCTTAGGAGAGACTACAAATGAAGGATCAGTTAGGGAGCATAGAAAAATTCCAGTGAGAAATAGGATGAAAACAAAACTGAGAATGTGAAGAATGAACAACTGAGTGTGAAAAGGAGGAGCACAGAGGGAGAATAAAAAATTCTCCTACACTGGCATTTAAGGGACAAGGAGCTTACACGGGCCACTGAGCTGTGCCATCCTCACTTTTCAAGGGTTAGCAAACTCACTGAGTGGTAACCTGGCACAGAGCTTGCTTCAGCAGAAGGTTCATTGAAGGAAAGTTTCCTGCATCAAAATAATGGCTCCCAAACTGCAATTAATATCTAAAATACAAGCCTGCAAGCCCCACAAACCCCCCATCCCATTCTTGTGTATCCTCCTGTCAGTGTACCCAATCTGCTATGCCCAAAAACCCCAGAAATTTCAGTCCCTTTTAAAAGCAAGGAGTCCCTTCTCAGCTGCAGCCCTCCCCAGAAGAGGCACCTGAGATGCTGAGCTGGCTGCTGCAGGGGCCATGAGCTCCCTCCCAGGCAGGTTTCTGCCCTGCTGTGATAGAGCCACTCTCCTGGCACACATGGGGCCATCCCAAAGAGACACAGGCTCTGCTGCTCCCTGGCCTTGGAGATGTCACAGCCACGCAGCCACAATGGTGGGGTCTGAATTTTTCTCTTTCCAGTTTTCCAAGCTGTGGTTTCTAAAGGTGACAATGGTAATTAGTCCTAAATGCTTTATGTACCATAGAGAAATGTAGGAGAATATGTCCAGCAGGCAACGTTTTTCTAAATCTCTGCCAACACTTTGATCACAGAATGAATTGTCTGGAATACTCTGAACTCTTTACTTATTAAAATGAAACTGGGGTGTTGTATCAATGAAATATATTTTATTGTGTTCTGTCAATGAGACATATGCTATTATATTATCAAAGTACCAATTCAGACTATAAAATCAGCTTTCAATTTCTCTTAATGAGAGACTGTACCAAAAGTAAATTGCATGAGTTTTCATCACTGTACCCTTAATAAAAATAGGGCCTTTTAGCTCTTTTTGTTAAAGAGAAAGCTAATATACTATTTATGAAGTCTGTGCAGTGAGCAGTTAAGGACTAATACTGAATATCCAAAATGCTAGAGGATCCTTAGTCAAAATGGAGCATGACAACATGAAACAGAAAGCATTTTGTCAAGAAAAAGAAAAAAAAAAAAGTAATAGGAAAAAGAGGGGTGCTTATTACAAGAAGAATGAAAGGTTATAGATGGTGAAAGAGAGCTAGCATTTCCAGAAATGAAAATGGGGTGCATTTTTTTAAAAAAGAAGATGCCTTCTAGACTTTAGTTGTGTTTTCAGGAGATGAAAGAAACAAACTTGTAAGTCTCCAAAGAGACAGTAAATGCAGACACTGAAAAATCACCACAGCATTTGAAAAGAAATGGGATCTTATTTTATAACCATAAAACTATGAACTGCCTCTTTTATTATTTAAGGGGTCTTGCTTTTCTGTTCTATCCAGACGACTTCAAGGTCAAAATGTCTGTCTACTTAATGCCACTTTAGATGCCAATGAAAGGAGATTACAAGAAAAATGAGAACCCTGGGGCTTGCCAGGCCTTTCTGGGATAAATGCACCTGGTAAAGTCAAGGTTACATAAATGAAGAGAATCCATCATCTGATGTTGTTGTTGGGGGTTATTTACATTTAAAGAAAAAGAAAGTAAATTAATAATACAAAATAGTGAAATGTTCAAAGATTGCAAGAAAACCACAATTTTACATTGTAATATGTGCCATAGTAAGTCACAAATTCCTCTTTTAAGTGGGGACTGAAGCAATTGTTAAGGGAACAGAGACAGTCATAGTTTGGTAGACAACTCCAAAAAAGGCTAAACCCTTTTCAAATTGCCACAGTCTGTTCCCTGGAAACTTAAGGACCTGCTGAAGGTAAACCAAAATTGCAGGGAACTTGGTTGGAATCCAAGAATGTAAGAGAAACTTGCCCACATCCGAAAAACACAAATTTTGACTCTAGTAATGTCAGGAAAATGTACTAAAGCTTACAACCCAAGGAAGTGTTTTAAGGGCAATATTTCAAAAGGTCAAATGTTTTTATGTACATCAAAGGACACATGGAGAGACGTTTCCATGCCATGGAGTTCCAGCACTCTGTAGCAGTTGTAATCAGAAATCTTGCCCAGAAAAAGTCAACAAGGGTTCTTCTTCTTGCTTTACTGCAGAATAGACAAATAGATTTCCAAGGCTCCTCCACAAGGTCCATTTTCCTCAAGGACAGAGGGCTTTAATTTTTTTTTCCTTTTTCTCTGTCTCAGGCTTATCACATTATTGGAGATGTGGCTTCATGTCTTACAGGCGGGGTATTGCCCTATCTTATTAAAATCAGAAACTCAACCTGCTGCACAGCTGATTTACTCTGCTAGGTGCAAATGCTGCATTGAACTCAGCAACTGCAGTTCAGTAGGCAGTGCAGATGTCAAGCCATTTAACTGCCCTTTCCCTATACCTTGATGGAAGTAAATGAAGGTTTCCTGGGAAGTTCAAGGTCTAGAGGGCTTTTCCATGCATTTACTATCCTTAGTGTTCAGATTTGGAGCAACATCCCTCTTTGGTACAGAGATCTAAATGATGCAGAGGACAAGAATATCAAAGAGTGAATTACTGCTCTAGAATTTACATCAAATTTCACTGTTAATTGAAAGGATCATGCCTTTGCTTTAATGGAGGCTGTACATTCAGCAAGGCAAAGAAGGGACTGAGGGGGTTGTCAAGAAATAGTTTGTACACAGATTCCAAGAGTAAAAGCTGTCAGGAACGGTAGAAAAGTAAGGAAGAGCTTCTCTCCATTTTCAAGGGAGCTTAATTGAGAAAAGACTCTGAGACCAGTCAGAAGGAGAAAGAGTGGAGAGAGAGAAGCTGGGCTGGAGGTTAAGTGAGCAGAATTTAACTGCTGGTCCAGATGGACAAATGGCTTTAGAGTTAAAAATTTTCTCTGTCAGGAAAGAGCTCCACACACTAGTGGAAGACAAGGGCTTCGCAAGAACATCCACAAAAAAAAAAAAAAAGAAACAATGCCAATTTCTTATAATGCTACTGTGGTATCCACCTTCCACTACAGAGCATGCAGCTCTCTTGTCCACAAAACCTCCCTTGAAATTTTTTGACCTTCGTGCATTTTCCATGGAGGAAAAAGTGCAGACAGAGTAGTTCCTGCCAAAATAATATCCTCTGGTGTTTGCTGTCTTAACCATACAGCATAAGAAAAGCAAAATCAGCAGCTGCAGGTGTTAAAAGACATATTTTAGGAACAGAATTCTACATTCAGGATAGGTAACGCCCTTCACTTCCAAAAGGCACCTCATTATTAGGCAGGGACTCTTAACACAGTACTGCAAACACTTCCCTTGGCTCCAGTCTCATTCCTCTCCTGTGTACTTTGCAGATTGCCCTGTTCTTTACTAATCTCAGACTGAGCACTTCACCACAAACAAAAGCTAGAGAGGTGCTCTGCAGCATCAAGAGGAAGTAATATTTGTCCTTACTTCCAGAAGGAGCATAAGGCCTATAACCAACTTATTTTGCACATAAACTCTGCAAGATTGCCAGCTACATTCTCATTTCTGAAAATTTAAGATGTGCCTTCTTACATAAGGACCAGAAGACCAAGCTTGTATTTTGATATAAAAGTGCTCCAGAAATGTTGACCTCCAAAGTCATAGAAGTAGCCAGAGATTTAGATTTCAGGGACATGCTGGGATTGAGCCCACACAAGTCCATGAAAAGACTTCTTTTTTTTTTTTAACCTCTGTATTTTGGTTGAAATTTTCAATCAAGTTTGCTGATTTGGCCCCTGGGGATGCCTAATTCGTATATACAGGCAGATGTAGAACCTCTATTGTAGTACAAGCTTCTGGGATAAGGATGAAGATATTCACAGCTGAAAGTTGCAGCCTTACTATCAGCTTTGGGATGCTAAAACTACAGAGCCAAAGCTCCTCATCCTGCCTATGGTTTGCTTCTGGCTTTATCTTGATTTAGATCAACATTTGTGAAGCATTATTAATGTCACAAGAGGCAGACCTGTCAACTAGAATAACACTCTTGGAAAATTTGTTCCCACCTACTTTCCCTTTCAGGTTCATCAGATCTGGCATTTGTGTCTGGAGTTAGCCAACCATAGATAAGAAACATGAGAAAAACACTTTGTCATTAATTACAGAGGCAAACAGGCAGCTAAGCACGAGGAGGTTGGGTAAAACCAACAATCCTTTACAGAAGCCCACTGCATTCATCTGCTAACCCCAATCACAGCTGAAAGCAGATTGCAGGGCTTTTCTATTACATTGGAAAGGCAAGCTAAGTAGCAGAGTATGGTTTGTATTCTACCATTATTCCCCCTGCAGAATCAATACTCCCGTATATGGTTTTAGGCATTTTCCAGGGGAGATGCAGGGAGTCCCGCAGGGGAAGCCTGGCACATGCAGTAACGTTTGCAAGGTCAAGACCCTGTTCTTTTAACATATTCCACCAAGGTTAATGTGCTATTGTGCAAGATCCAGGACAAGGCCAATGAATCACTGGAATCCTTCTCAAACCCCAGCTGCACAGAAAAGCACATTTAAGGCACAAACTCATTATAGCGATATATATCGTCTAGAATAAAAAATATAAATATTCTTTTTTGTGAGGAGGTATTGTGAAAGGCTGAAACCCCTACATGTACCTCCAAGTAACCCATAGGTACTACGTTTGTAAAAAAAACCCCGGAAGATCTGAATTTACATTAATAATTAGTAATAAACTATCTGAGATACTTTTAGAGGCAAAGCCACTTGCTGCAATGTTGATTTCATGGCCACCTTGAGCTCAGATAAGCCTGTTTTCCTGGGGGGATTTATCATGGCAGAGATGGTACTTTCTATTCTTAGTAGTTGCCTCCCTATAAGAGCCATAAAAACAAATTTATCAATTGATTTTAACTGCGCTGCAATTAGATATTGATTTATTGGCACTGAGGGGTAGTTACAAACCTGATATTAAGAAAGTGTACATCCATGCAACTAAACTGAAGCAGGAAAACTGATCTAGAAGTAATACAGATTCTACTGGATCAACATCTATGCTCTACCTCTTCATATATATCTATAGCAACAAGATAGAGGTTCTAGATTATTTTTTTAATTATTTCTGTTTTGACAGAGAGAGTCCTTGGATACAGGATCTTCAAAGAGAAAAAAATTAGACAGAGAAAGCAAATGAGTCATAAGGGCATGATTTCATTTGGAACAGGTCATGCAAGATTAGTACCCTGGGCTGCCCAAAGCTAAAATTTAACTATCATAACTGTGAGCATCAGGTTTTAAAAGTATGAATGTGTGAGAAAGCGCAGGAGGGGGTTTCTTTCATTTTCTCTGCTTTTGGGAAGAGGGATGTGTGAGGAGAATACAAATCCACTGATTCATACCTATCTATTAGTCATACCTCTGTTGTGCTGGTTGCTTATTCTGTAGACACTCTCTGTTGTATAAATAAGGTGCACTGCCGCAGGACTTAATATAGTATGTCTTTATACCTTTGTTTTTCTAGTTTTGTTTCTAACCCCTGATCATTCTGCACTTTCTTTCACATACTTTGTAATTCAGCTAAAGAATTTTGTAACACAAAAAGTTTGTGCCATTTACTAGTACTTTCCAAATAAGAATTTTTGGATTTTTAACCACTATGGCCATCCACTAAAATTATCTGTTTCTTGATCATGTTTTAGAGCAAAAATATTTTCAATGAATGCAACGTTTAAACAAATGTAGAGATATATTTTAAAAATAATCTATTGTATGGACAGGTGTTTATTTCCTAAACAAGAGAGAGAGAGAGAGAGAGAAAGAGAGAAAGAGAGAGAGAGAGAAAGAGAAGTAGCATCACACATTGACTAACATGAAGCAGAATGTTTTTAAACAACAAATTGTAACCATTTTTTCCCTTTGAACAACCAGTTGAAAGAAAAGAATTGGCTTGGCTGCAGTTTTTGATGTAAAAACATCATTTTGAATTAGGCTAAAAGATATGCTATGTGAGCTTCAAAGAAAATATTGGAGACAAGCATATAGGAAAAAATTAAAAACTTCCTTGCAGGAATTTCTAATCTCTGTACATATATTATTTAAAGCTTTGCAAAAGACTAGTCTGCAGTGCTGAATAATTATTTTGCATGTACTAGTTCAAATATTCCCTCTTCTGTTTGCTTGTGTTTATTTTGATTTGCTAGCAATTCTTTTTGAGTAAAAAGGAAAACTATATGCACTTTTTTAACCTCAAATGCAGAAGTCTACCATAACATTAGTATTTTTACCTATCTGTTCGTACCATATGAATGCAGAAGAAATTTGACAATTTAAATAGCCAAACTCACATTTAAAAACTCATTAGTGATGTGATTTGACAAGGAAGAGGTTTAACAGTGATATGTGATTGCACTTGCACTGACTTTCACATTTCAAGTCAAGGGTACAATAACCTCACCTGATGTGGATCTGAACTCATCAGTTGTGACCGGTGCAGAAATGCAACGCTGGTGACTTCACCCTCAACCGACACTGAGCTTTCCTGACTCCAGCACACTCCATCCTTTTAACCTTGACAGGAAAATAGGGAAACAAGAGTTAAAATGATAATTTGCTTCTAGAAATTATAGATTTTTTTTCCTAGGTAAAACGTGGGGGACAGGCTTTTTTTTTTTTTTTTCCCAAATTCCAATGAAACCTCAGAATAGGTCTTGCATAAATACTGCCAACCAATATTTCTCCAAAGCAAAACACACAAAATTCAGAAGCTGTTATTCAAGGGAAATTTGCCCTAGCTTCACTTGGATATTTGTCCCAATGCAAGCCAACAGTCATTATTTAGGATTTAGCTCAGTGAACATTCACCTGATGACCAGGCAGGCCAGTTTCCTGTCAGGTTTATGGGCACAACAACAACATGCTGATAAATAGGATCATCATGTTCTTGGTTCTACCTAGTTAAAATGAAAAATGAATCTGGTACTCATCTGAAAGTGAGCTCCCTGGCTGGGAGACACATGTAAATCCTCCTCTCTCCTGTGAACACTGCCCAGTTACAGCCTGCTGGAGCTGGGAGCAAGAGTAACCATCTGAACATCTGTGGTTTCAGCACAGACCCCCTCAGGTACTAGTATGAAGCAGATATGAAACCTGCAAGGCTCCCAACACCATCCCTTAGGGAGGGAGACATCACAAATTTGGCCAGACCATGACAGCACCAATAGCATACAACTCTGGGTGCTTTTGCAGAGTGGAAGCCAAAATCTTGGCTTTAAAGAAAGCATCCTCCCTCTTCCTCTGGTCACTTTTTCATTTGACCCTTTGTCAGGCACCAAGCTTCTCTTTATGAAACAAAAGACATCTCTGTGGTGTTTGTCTGGCTTCTTGGTGTGTTTAGTGATTGCTACAGAAATTGCCTATGCATTAATTTATCATGCCTCAGTCTGATTATGTGCATGCAAACCTAATCATCTTTTACTGCAGTTCCCATTCTAGAGGAAGGAGAAAAAAATGACAATTTTTGTTTCGTTTTTCTGTATTTATTTATATATTTTTCCCAAAAAAATTCCTCTCCCTCATGGCACAAGCACCTGATCTTTGGGTCTATCTCACAGAACATTTTTTGATACATTGTCTTGGCTAGAGGCATTCAACTCTCTGCCTGTTTTGCATCTCTATTTTAAAAATAAAAGGTTTTCCTATTCTTTTAATTCTCTTAACATTAATTCAACTCTGTGTCAAACATGAGTCATTGACAGATTAAAGTAAATGTGTCACAGTGAGATTACCATGAGCATAAAACAGTGCCCAGCATGTGCTGCTTCCCTTTGCTGTGGGCTCAGATGAAAACACAGGATTATGGAGATAGGCCTGGCTTGATACAAGATACAGAGCACCTTTTATTTATCCAACACAAACTAATGAGGAAAAAATATCAAGTAATAGTTAATGTTTTCCATTATTCATTTAAATTTTATGTCTTAAGTGAAGCTTCTCCAGGTCCAGTAAAGATTGGAGGGTACAGGGTAGAGCTGCCTAAAGGTTCCTGTAATATTGAAACGGAACTGAAATACACCACACCCTTGTGGCCTGCAGTATCACCCAGGAAATACTTTAGCCTAATGAAAGTGAGTAGTGATATCTGAAATTCACCTGAGAGAATATAAGAATAAAATTTCCATGAAATAAAATTATGAATAGTGTTAATTAATATTTGTCCAGTCATTAAATAAGGAAATTTTATGTCTGATTCCTTCAGCAGAAAAGTTACGAAAAATGTTTTGAACCACAAAACAAGAACAAATACCCTACCATAATTTTTGTACGATAAATACCAAAGCTTCCTCAATCTTTACAAAAAATATGCATTCTTGCTTTTGCAGGTTTTGATTGGCATTTTTTTGTTTTGTTTTGGAGAGGGTTTTTTATGACTTCTAGGTAAGATTATTGAAATCAGCGAAAAGAGACCTAATAATGTGTTCAGAATTAACTCAATCTGCTGGCATTTCAAAGTAATCAAACTAACCAAAGCTCTGTAACTGGTACCCTATCACACCTGAACAGCCTCATCTCCTTCTATGTCCCTTTCAACATCTATACCGAGACCGTTTCTGACAAAATCACCTGCATTCAAAGGAATTATTAATATAGCTAGATTAAGAAACTTTGTAGACCAGCAGTAATCTTCATTATGAGTTCATCTATTTCATGGTTCCAGCAACATGTCAGGTGCTTTTGACATGAACTGTGAACTACTAGTCCAGGGAGAATGGCTATTGACACTGAAGCTGTCAGGACAAAAGGGCTTTTGGTGTCACACATCTGCAGCTGCAGTTCACTCTGTGGTAGCTTCTTTCCACACAGAAAATATTATTGGATACATTTACCCTTCCCCTATTCCTAATGCAAAGAAAAGAAATCATAGAGATAATATAATTCAGTTTGGCTCTAATCCACATACAATGAGGAGGAAAAAATTCATTGTAATTAGAACATATACAAGGATTTTTTGCGCTGAATTTGCAGGGCCTAAAATGATAGAAAACAATTCCTATCATCACCACACTGTGATAAGATATCTACCACTAGAGAAAGACATTAGACCTGACTCTGAACTCTGTCATTTCTATGATTAAGTTTCCTTGCAGTTTCATATGTTAGCAAAATACCTGCCTTTGAAAGTAAGCCTAGCCAAACACAGAGGTACACTGAGACAGAAGATGAAAGTTTGCATGTGGCAAAACGGTCAGTGGAAAGGAGATACTGAGTAACTCCAGCCTGTGATTTGGCAGGTCAGTGGGAGGATTTTAAAAATATCCCCAGCCTACCAATGGAAAACAAGAGAAAAGTATGATTTTAAGAATTCATGCAATACCTTCCCATTTTGGATCAAATGCTCCCTCAGTATACTAACTCCTTGGATTCTGTAGCACCTACCAGACAGGCTTAGGCAGTTTTTGGTCATTATGTGATGCTGTTCCATACTGCAGAGAAGTAGCTAATGAAAAATGACCAGTAAATTTCCAGTCCTTGTGCTTCACTTCTGTACTTCAAAGGTTTTTTTAACTGACTCCAGTACCGAACAAGACGGTGTTCAGAAGGAATGACACAAGAAACTGTGACTGCTCAGCAACTGCTTGGGCCATCATGGAGGATTCCCTATGCTGCTGAAAGAGAAACCCATGCAGACTAATCTGATTTTATCAGCTGACTATTGGAAAGAGGAAATTCAATTCAACCACTAATTTTGAAAAATTACTTTCTCTTGAAAATGTATATTCCCCTGTTTTATTTGTACTAAGGAATGGAGAACACTCCTAAATTTAAGTTTATTAGAAAACGTATGAAGAAGGCAGTTATTTTTTAACAGCTTCCTCATGTGTACTGGATGATTGTCTGTGGTAGTACTGATACCATTTAAGACCAAGGGGATTGAAAGAACTACTAAGAACATCATAAGATAAAACACAATCATTGGCTAGAAATAAAGGCCTTTTCCCTCATGCTCTCAGAGACTATTCTAATTTGTGGGTGGTTTTCTTCCCATTTTCTCACATGTTTATTTACTTCTCTAAATATATATACATTTTCAAAGATGTTAACTCTCAGCATGAGACTTTTCAAAACACAGAGGTTTTGTAGAAAGTGTCAGGCAGGGACCAAAGATCTGATTTTCTGATCAAACTCAGTGTCACACTCCTCACTGACTTCATAAATGATCGAGTTCCATTTTCTTACTTGTTTGTCATCTGAGTGGTAGACTGATCCAAGCAGCAAAGTTGTTAGCACCATATGGTTCCCTGGATAATACAGCACACTCACTTTAAAGTTTGTTATCTTTAGGAACAGGTTTAGACTCAAATTCTTAAATATTCACAGGCTGTGTTCATCCTACTATTGTATCTATCTTTTATTATTCCACTAGGTTCCTGTGAAACAACTTTTTGCAAGACTTATTTCTCTAAACCAAAAAATCTGAACTCATTACACCAAAGTCTTTAGGATTTGGGATTAGGAATTTGTGAGAATGAGTTCTGTCCAAAAAAGAATGTAGTCAGTTTCACTTATAGAAGTAGTAAACAATTAAATCAAGTCATACTTAACCAAACCAGATATATTTTGGTTTCCAAATGCCAAATACTGATATTATTCACTACTGTACTTTCTCACCCATTCCAGCCCATATGAATACAGAATTCAGCACTCCAAGCCACATAAAATGCAAACAAAGTACATGCAAAGTAAAATGAGAGCATTACCATATTCAGTAGTGTTTCTTCCACAATGTTTGATTAAATAAAATTTTCCTTGATATTTTTTTTTTAAATTTACATAATATACACTGAACTACTGCCTTGTTCCAACACTGATCTATCTAGAAACTTATAGAGAATGAAACCAACAGAGTACATAAATCAAACAGAGATATTTGCTAACTTGATTTGTCTTAGAGCATTTCTCTTCCCTAACTTTAGGAAAAGGCTGGACCTTCATGAAACAATTACCCTCATGAGAGAGAACATGCTCCCATAAGGCAGCAAAGAAAGGCAAGATATTCTTTGGATATCATTGATTTATCAAACCAGTAACATGGTGACCCAGATAGGGCTCTATATAAATATGTCACCCATATTAAGTCTGTCACCTAGCTGGACAAGGGCTGCATTGCCAATATTGAACATTGTCACAGCCAAATAAATTCACAAAAGACAGGAAATTCCATATTCATCTCGTCTTGTTTTAGACTAATGTGGAAAAGGTAATTCACACAAAGGAGTATTTTTCTAGCCAAATCTCTGCTGCTTGAAAACACAGAAAACACGGAAGGTCAAAGAAGGCTGACAAAATGTGCATATTGCACAATTCCCTGCTTGCTTAGTCTTAGATAAGATCAAATATTGAACACTACCTTGAAATAGGCATTAAATATTACAGGCAACCACAAATACAGAAGCATTATGATATGGTCCAATAACATTTATCATCGTTTTTACTATTCAAGTAGGTTATTTAAAGTTCGAATGTGTCCAAACACAGCCTTCACCTGAGGTGCACAGAGGAGCCCTGGCTCTGGGCTAATTCACCTATATGAGGCCTTGTTCCTGGGTGATTCCTTCATCTACCATTAGGAATTACAGCTGACCTGGGGCTCTCTGGGGTTGTGTGGCATAAGCAGGGGACTGGTTAGCAAAGAGTACCCAGACCCCCCTGCTGGGGAAGAGCACTGCAAGCGTCACTGGCAGAAACCCAACACCAATAAGGATAATTTCTTTTGCAGTAAGAAGTTTTGAAGGAAAGTAGAGGATAACAAATTCATAGGAATTAATAATTTAAAACCTAGGATGCTGTGAATTCTCTTCTTCAGCTGCTGAACATTATGGCTTTCTGTATACTCAGAGCAATTCTTTTTAAATTCAGATTACATATTTCCACTAGGGTCCAGATTCTGAAGTGCTTATTCAGAAATTGGTTTAGGTAAAAGTCCTACTAAAGCTGCTGGGGATTTGATTTCAATTGAAACTGCATGAATACTGAGCGCAGACTTCTGGATTTTACCCTCTAGAGTAATAGACTGTGTAAACTAAAAAGAATGATTGGAAGGTCTAGTAAGGAACCAGCGGGCTCTTTTAAGTAATTAATATTTTTCTTATGAAAACACTAATCATTGTGATGCCTGTGACAATTATTTTCAGGGAAAAATAAAAGAGAATACCTATTTAATTTCTAAATACTTTGAAATTGAAATCTTAATTCATAAGACTGTCTTGCTGTTGTACCAATGAATGCCCATTATACAGTCTCCTCCTTTTACATTTTTGGATAAGCCAATTTAGTATTCCCACACCTCTGTAATTAACATATAAGCACCGATTGACCATATTATTAAAACTTTCAGCTTCAGATAAATATGCAAACAACTTCACTAATGATGAAACAATGCACAAACCCCATTTTGTTTCCCTGAAAAACAATCTCAGAAAATATCTGTGGCAGAGATAGGTTCTCAACCCAAAAATCACTGATCCCCACAATAAAACACAGATCTAAACCAAAATTCCTTAGGTAGCTTACAGACTGACTTATAGTACTAGTAGGTATACATAAATGGTGATCTGTTATGTATTAGCTCAGCAGAAAAAAATCTACAAGTTGATATTCCTAATAAGGTCTTTCAAAAAATACTAATATGAGCTCCTGGTACTCTGACATATTCCATGCTAACTGTACAAGTGTTAGAAAAATGGCCAAGTTGTATGGAAGTTATTCACATGGACAGCAGATGCTGTCTTTAGTAGGGTTGTTAGTATGAGCTATTGATCCAGGCTATAAAATGTATCTGACTCTCTCCATGTATTAGCACACAGCAAGTTAACTTATTTACATTAAAAGTAAAGTATAATACAAAGTATTATATTTACATAAAGCAGAGAATCTCTGGCAAACTGTTAGGCAGTAGGTGGGAGGATGATTATTCCATATATATAAAGGGTATGAAACTCAGGGACATATGGTGGTTGCCCCATGATTCAATAAAACACAGCAAAGCCAACACTTTATAGAACAAGACCTTGACTATGAAAAATTCTCCTTAATGAGCAAAATTCTCATCAGTAAGTTTTTCTCCATTCATTTTTTTTATAAATTACCATCATGTTTCTCTTTCTAGAAATTTTTATCTATTTCTGCAGACAGAGAAAACTGAGGTTAAAAGAGAAGCTTGATTCCATTGATTTCCACAAAGGAATGCTGACATTCTTTTCAAACTAACTTGAATTTAGTATTGTTGATCAACTATAGAAATACTATTGAAATTTATAAAATGGTTTTATATCGAACCTGTTCAAACCTTTAAATTTAATCATGGAGTAATATGCTTTATCTTCATAGTAGCTACAGAAAAAAAATTAGAAAAATTCAGATGCTCCTCTGATTATAGCTATAAGATTCCCAAAACTATGTGTTTCCAACAAATAGCTGTAACTTCAAGTGAAATGATCTTCTGGGAGCCATGTGGTATCAAAGATAATTCCTTTCCCTTGCTTTTCTTTGGTGTTCTTAAATTCCTTCTGCAGCAAGCACTGTCCCCAGAGCAGGAGAGGGGAACAGCATGATCGAAAAGCTCAGTAGTTTTGCCTGGAACCTCAGCTCACCCATGGACCATCTCACACACCCTCTATGGCATTATGTGCAATCTATACACTCTCCATTCTGCTCTCTATATACCCAGCCTAAAGAGCTTGGAGTGGTTGTTCAAAGAGTTGTGAAACTTGTCAAACAGCATTACATCCTCAGAAAAAAATATCCGATCAATCAGTGTGATCTTACAGAGCAAAACCTTAACTCCCAGATCTCAGACAAGAGTGGGCCTCTTTTCCCCAACATCCAGGAATACAGACAAGCACAGGTTTTGAATGGTATCCCATTACACACTTAAATCTGGGATCAAACATCAATAAGAGGATTGTTTTATGTAAATCTTTGAACTATATTAGTCTTTTTTCCTCATATCCAAATATAACATTTTCAAATTTTTATTAATATATAGGATGACTCGCTAACATGCTACCACATATCATATTTGAAAGATTATGTCAAAGGTATAAAAATGTAAAACAAAGTTGTTTGTTTGCTTTTTGGAAAGAATGAACTTGAAGGAACCTCCCTGCTGTAAGTCCAATAGCTGTTATCTTTTTCTGTATCTTTCATTGATCTGTGGATATGAGTAAAAGAAAGCTATTTTAAAGAGACATTGTGACCAAATATGTTTGCTTTCCGTATTTTGTCAATAACTCAGAAAAGTAATTTCAATGATTTCCATTAACAAGAAAAGCCTACTTTCCAGCAGGAACATGGTTTTACAGTTTGGGTTGCTCAGCTCCAATACCTACATCCTTCTCATACTTGTGTATTCATTGACAGATGCTTACCAAAACAATACTGACCTTACCTGTATGTGCACATTTGAGATCAAAACCACTATAATTAGCTTTTATTTAAGAATACTTTGTTAGGGAACAGAACTAAGAACAATTTTTCTCAGGCCTTCATAAAGGATTTACGTGGTAAAACAATAATCAAAATCCTTTCCATCCACATGACACTTCAAAACTTACTCAAACATATTATATGCAAGTAACTGCTTAGTAGAAAATTCTCCCCAGTGTTGAGACCACCTCAGCATAGAGAGCAGAGAACCATCACAAATATTCTCACAATTGCATCAGCTGTGACCTCATACTTGTGGTCTATGAGGAGCTGGGTATAGGCTGGACAGCACCAGAACATTTCCCTGTCCAATCATCCCCTCTCTGCTCCTCCCCAGCTCTGTGCTCTAGGCTACCACAGAATTTGGTATTACTTTTGTGACAGAAGAGAAAAAAACTATATTGTTAACAAAATCAATAAATTAAGAAGTATTAACAGATTTGATTATTTAGCTAAGTATTTTGAAGTATTATTATTTTACAATATGTCAAAATATTGCTCACATAATGTGGAACAAAGGCAACAATCAACCATAATAAGCACTTGTTTGGATGTCCTTGTTTAGTTTGCAACACTACTCTAGTTCACCTCACGTTGAAAGCATTGTAAATATTTGAAGGAAAGTTGGAATGCAAAAATACAGCACAAAGATTTCTTATTCTGAAGTAAATGGTAATTCCCTAAAATCAAAGTGTTAAAGCATTTCAACTCCAACTCTTCCTGAAGTAATTAAAGTATTTTCATTTAGTTTTACAATAACTCCATGAGGCCTTTCTCTTTTCATTAAGCAACAAAAGACTGACCACAGGCTGTCTAGATTTGAACTAAAGCTTAACAAAATATGGAACCTGTCTCAAAATCAGAACAGGAACTCATTTAATAAGAGATGTCTTTCAGGTTACTTAGCACTAGCTTTTCTCTACACATCATTCAATTATTCACAACAGCATCTTTACTCATTTTAACTGCATGAAAACTTAAGGACCTGACAGTTTGTGACGGGACCCCAGCTTGGCCTCAGGTTTTGATTAGACCTGCCTGGACTTTCTAATGTTATAGCAGATGATCAAAAAGTTTCTAAACTCAGCATAGCAAGATGTTTCTAAAATATATTTCCAAATGGAGAAAAGCCAAAGTGGCTGGACTGGATTGAACAGACAAAGGCAAAGCGATCAGGGCCCAGCAGCACAGAAGCAGAAGGGGTTTCTCTGCTGGAGTTTCATGTCTCTGGGCTGGTCCCAGCACTCCCTCTCACTCCAGCAGACTGCCCAGACCCTCATGCACACCCTCAGAAGCTGCAATTCCCAGCTCCTTGCTGACATCTCCCTGTGGATAACGGTGGCCAGAGCACTTCTGCCCAAGGCCATCCCTCAGCCACCCATGTCTCCTGAAACTAAGGCAACAGCTAGGAGAAAAAGCACATAACACGGTGATGTTCACTTGCCTGTTTTGGCATCCTGAAGGGTACAGCTGGTGCAAGGACTGCTCAGACCCCCTTCCAGGTGATGCCAATAGCCCAGGCTTTCCCATTTCTGGCTGCTGGCTTTGACAGTGCTCCAGGTTCAGCCTCAGGTGTCCCCCCAAGCTCAGACAAGAAGGTGGCAGACGCCCAGTGCCACCTTTCCCTAAGGCACACAAGGCTGAGTGCCCTGGGGCAGGTGCAGGGTGGCTGGGGAGCGTGAGCCAGGCACCAGCAGCACCAGGAGAGCTGCAGCATCAGCAGAGCTGTGCACAGACCTCAGCTCCCCCAGCATGGGGCACCCCAAGAGGATGCACTCAGATTACAAAATCCAGCCTAACACAGCCATCGGCACCAGGTACTTTCATGGGGAACCTACAAGTCCCTCTCACCAAGCAGCTGCTACTGAAAACCCAAGCCCAGAGGTGAAGCAGGGCACTTGAGCTGGAGCCAGGGCGATCCCCAGGGCTCCCCTGGCACCAAGTTCTCGAAGTGAGGGAAACACTCAGCAGCACTGTTCTAAAGCTGACCCTCCTGAACTGTGTTAAAAGAGGCAATCCCAAAACTTACTGCAGAATATAAGTCAAGTCTTTCATAGCAATATACTTTTCCCTCTTACCTCATTCAGTTTACAGTGTCCACATATGCTTTTCAGCAGCATAAAGCAGATTAAAAAACTAATCTTTTTATCCTTTAAATAAAGCTAGTTGTTGCCACCTAATTGCATAATTAATTTAAAATTACATTTTATATCATGCATCTGTAGTTTAACAATGCTGATTTCAGACCAGAGGAAAATAGACAGGTAGATGAGGGATTTTTTGTACTGTATATTTTCAAGCATTAATAATATCATTTGCATGCTAAAGAAATGAAATTTTGATTTTGAAGAGGCCACTAAGGATTAATTTAATGATTTGGACAGAGTTTAGGCTGCTTTGCAGTGGGAGTGAAGGTTAAAAGGTACATCTTGATAAATATTTAAAATCTTCAAACTTTTTGGTGTAGAGCCAACTGATTCAAAGTCCACTGCTCTATTACCTATACAGAAAAATTTTAACTTGCTTGAAATTTATACTTCTGATCTATAAATCCTGAGGTGTTGTACATGACTGACTTTTTATGTAGTGATTTATAACAACATTTAAAACCTTCCATTGGTGCTTTTTCAACACCCTTATCTAATTCCCCAAGACTCCATGTTCCCATGGAGAAGAGACAAGACTTCTCTCTCCAGCAGGGTCTCTTCCCTTTCAGTTCAGGATACAGCCCCAGCAATAACTAAATAGAGCTGCTGAACAGCTCACTCCAGCAGCTCACAGAAAAAAAAAAAAAAAACAAAAAAAACCCACAAAGAATAACTTATTGGTAAATAAACATTTTTGGAGTGCTGTATACATTGATTAGTTGACATCTGGTATTCCCCTCACACACTGTCAAAACACAGAGCCAGTCCATATGCATGAAGGGGTTGGCAGCAAAGCACATTTTGTAGAGCATCAGCTTTCTTTTTCTATCAGATGAATTCTCCTTTCACTATAAATGATACATTACAAGAAATCTGTTCAAAATACAACTAAACTGAGTCATCTTTGTAAATATCTCTGTAGGACATCATTAGTTTATAAGGAGTGTAAAAGTTATACACACAAGCAATAAGTACAAGCAAAAATATGCAATGATCTCATGAAAGGATAGCAAGAAAATCTAGTCTTTCAGGGAAAATACTGGAAGGACA
>VWZP01002400.1:2014763-2109927 GCA_013396995.1 Dicaeum eximium | reverse complement strand
CCCAAAAAAAAAAAGCTTTCTCCTACGGCTGATTTGCACCACAGACAGACATTACCTGGTAATGCCTGGTGTTGATGCTCTTGTAGTCCAGGTGCACAGATCCACTGCCTACTCAATAATTCTTAGCTGTTTTCATGTGGTACTTGTCTTGATCCTTAACATCTCAGACACAGTTTTTCAGACTTTGAGGCTTTGATGACATTTTATTTAGAGGGTGGATTTTTTTCCTAAGCTAAGAATTCCACAATTTAGTCTTCTATTTTTTAATCTAGGTGCAGAAGCTCAAGGTAATTCTCTTTGACAATGCATAGCTCTGAACTCAGGAGTTTCAGTGGGTTCAGTGCAATGGGTGAGCACTGCAGGGCACCCTGCTGAGCAGGGCACAGAGGAGCTGCTTGTAGGGGAAAGTGCCTCTTCCAGCAATAACATCAGAAACACAAACAGAATCTGCCCCTTAGGAAATATTACCCTGTGTAATTAAAAACTTGTGAAGATAGCCCCAGCAAGAGTTTCAAAGCTAGAAAATTTTTCACGGTTCAAAGGTAAGACTTGCTGTTTTTCAGATGCTTTAGAAAACCCATCTGGGTGCATACCTACCTCTTCTAAAAGTAGTTCTCTGGTCTTTCCACCCCCAAAGTAGCACAAAAATATACTGTCATATGAAACCAAAGCATGAGCACATGAGATTGTATATATTATGCTGATGAATATTCTATATTAAGTATTATAAGCTTAATACATAATAGTAACAACATAATTAGAGGGTGATCTTAAACATTAATCAACATCAACAGAGCATCTGAAATTTGCTGTTGAATTCTAGGGCACAGTGAGTGCATGTAAACTCTCAAATGCTGATTTTTAAATTTCTGCTTTCAGCAGCAAAGACAAAGGTGATGGATCATCCCTCTATGGCTGGAACACACTGGGCTTTGGCATATGTTTAACTGGAACAATCATGATGCTTTTGAATCATCCTCAAATTCTGTCAGAAATTAAGATCACTGAACTTCAATTTTTTTTTTTTCTTACTATATCTTCAGTTTTACTTCTGGTAATATATTCTGAGAGGACTTTTACAAAGAACAAGGTTTTGATTATAAAGTTTATCATATCAAGGAAATTCAGGACATAATTAGAGTCATTAATTATCAGTAATTAAATTTAAATAGTTTCCTGCTCTTTATTAAAGAGGTACTGTTATTATACTATATGTTTCCTTCTTCTAATGCAATTGATTTTGACTGTCTCGTCATTAAAATGCATATCTCTAGAATTATTACCCAAAAAGGAAGACTCTTTCTTTAAAAAGAAAAAATGCAATCAACCATTCTGATTGCCAGAATTTGAATCAGCTACAATATGCTGTATGTTATAACTTGATGAAGTCCATGAGCCAGGAACTGCAACAAATAGAAACACAAGCTGAGTCATGAGGGAGGGCTGAAGTAAGTGGTTTAAGAATCCTTTACTTTCAAAAAAAATTAAGCCTACTTCTAATTTCCTGACTAAAGCCATTATGATTTGTAGATGGATGGCAGAGCTGGCTTGTAAAGCCAGGGTGATTTGTAGATGGATGGCAGATCTGGCTTGATATTAAATACATCAGGGAGGAAATTAGGTTGGAAAAATCAATGGCTGGTTATGAATACTAAAATCAAAATACAACTTTTGGGGAATAGAGATATGAGGCAAGCTTCCAAAACCACCCTATTAAGAACTTCTGGACCTAAACTTATCTTTATTTAAACAGCCAGAGAAATATGCCTGCTCCTGTGTTTGGCAGAGCCAGCAGCAATGTCCACTGGTTATTTAAATTAATTCCAAATGTGCAATTCCTTAAAAATACAAATTCACTTTAAAGAATAAACAGATACACACAAATTAGATCTGTCTACTTATAAGAGCAGAAAGTAGGAATAGTTTTGTTAATCCCAAGTATTATTTAGCAGATAAAGTAAAACTTACTATTTGATCAGAAACAAAATGTGAAACATGTATGTAACATCAGAAAAGAAATATGGAAAAATGGCACACCAAAAGACTCCTCAAACTACCTCATGTGCACAAAAGCAAAGCATTACTGCATTGTGTTGAGAGTGCCAGAAACACGCTGGCCCTGCTACAACTGTTGTGTACTGTAAATGTGTGTTACTGTAATCCAAGTTTGGTCATCAGTACCTTGATTTGTAAAGTGCAGCTTGTGCTCAGCAGCTGGAGGAGATGCACTCACCTGACCCCAAAAGGCCCACAGAGTAAACCAGAATATGAGCTAAGCCATTCCAGGAGGTAAAACTGTGACCAGCTCCAGGAAGGTAAGCCTTATTCCAAATTGTCCTTGCTGCTTTAGAAAATGAAGTAAAACCATCCCAACTGCTGGTAATAATTACCTGAGACACAAGGATATGATTAAGCCTCCAGCAGCAAATTAGATTCTGGATTAGTGGGGGAAAACCCTCTCCTTTCTCCCTCCTCTCCAAGTGTTTCTCACAGAAAGGGAAGCTTCACTTTCTCACTCACTCTCTCTGAATATGCATTCCCTCCTCCAAATTTTAAAACCCACCCTGCTCCACATCTACTCAGAGACCCCTAAGTTTAATTAACTTCTGCTCCCTTCCAGTACCTTTTTAAAGAACATAAAAGGAATCAAGAAACCAACACTCAACTCTGTGTTACTCAACTTCTCTAAGTACAAAGCTCATTGCAGAAACTGGATGCATCATCAAAAGGATTCAGAATCACCAGGCACTCAGCTACACATGACAACTCGTAACAATAATGTTAGAAACTGAGAAGAAAATGTGGAATCTGTCATATCTGAAATACTGTGTCTATATTGAGCATTAGCATTTCATTTTGGTTGCAAAACAGTATTTTGCAAATGTGTTTTTAAATGACTGTATACTGTGGTTATTTCTGTTAAAATATGCTCAAAACTCAGTATCATTTATCATGAATGCATTATTGCCTCCATGAGAACACAGATTCACACATGGTGTGAATGACTAAAAATAATAAACAATATTTACCAAGTCCAACTAAATGTTGGTTTGAAAAGCAGGGGGTAATAAAATGTCATAAAGACCAAGACCTGCTGCTTTTATGAAATAATCCTCACATAAAAATGTGGATTTGCTGTTCTGCAAGACATAGATCTGTGCCTGTATGCCAGATAACAGCTTCCCATTTATAATCACTTGTTTGTACAAAAAGATTTTGTCAGGCTTTTGAATTCATTTGACAGGCTTATTGTCTAATGATACATTCTTCAACTGAAATTGATTAGCAAATCTATCACATTCATACGATCATTTAATCAGCTCAAAAGATGAGTTCTCCCTGATCTTTCATCATAATGTTCAATCAAAAAAAAAAGTTGCTAAGCCAAAATTAGACCAGACATGTTAAAACATGAATAACTTATAGATACTCCAAATCTTAAAAAAAAAAAAAATCCCAACTAGATATATAGATAACTCCCAGATAATTAAGATGCACAATGGTTAATAACTCAAATTGGATGTGGCAAATTCTGCTTGAATTTATATGTGAAACGAAGTATAGGAACACTGCAAAATAAATTCAAAGTTTTCGATTCCAATATTCCTTGTGCAAATTAAAGTAGTCATTATAGGGAGACCGACCCTTAGGTTAAATGTGAATAGAACAAACTCTATGAGATTCCATTTCCATCACTAAAAGCTCCAGCACCAACTCAGTAAAATCAGTTTGCCTGTTCAAACTTAGCACCCAGTACACCGGAACACTGAGAAGCAGTGAAACACAATAGTGTGGGCCTTGCAAAAACTCTTCATTTTCATTTTCTATTCTTTCTTTAGAGAATCATAAAAATGATAAAGCAATGTTTTAAACCCATGCCTGGAAGACATTTGAAGCAGCCATGGAGCCCCACCATCAGTCCTGACAGGTTTCTGTTCTGCAAGTCTCTCTTGCTGCCATCCCACAATTGACAAAGGCAATCATTTCCCACATCAAGAGTCTCGTTTTTGCACCAGCAGTATTTATCCTCATTCCCAACTTCAGTTTTTCTTGCAGAAATCTGTAGTTATTTCCTATCCTATTAATTGTGGAGATGGAGAATGGCTCATTCCCTTTGGGTTTGCAGCAGCATTTTATATCCTTGAAAAGATGTCCCCCTTCAGTTTTTCCCAATTCTTTCCATTTTTCTTTGTAAAGCTTCCATTTCTATACCAAATAGTTCTCTTTCCTTTTCTGTAGGATCTCCCTTTTTGTCTGTATCAGTCTTGAACTGCAGTGTGCAAACCACCACACTGCAGCTGAGGCTTGCTCAGGAACTCACAGAAGGTACCTCATGCCCCTGGCAGGGTGCTCTGCTGTGCACATCAGTCTCACAGCCTTATCAGGATCACATTTTCCTAGAGTGCTTATGGCAATTCTCTTCAGCCATGGCAAAACCAGCAAATTTGCCACTTTATACAAACTAAAGCCACATTCAGGTCATGATCCACTGGAATCCCACTACCGCTTCCTGCAGAACTTGATACCCAGCTGTTCTAGCTTTCTCTCCCACAGAGCATAACCATCAGACTTCATCCATCATCTTCAGAGTATTTCTCCAATTTTTCAATATAATTTTTGGATTCCATTTCCATCCTCCAACACATCCACATTTTGTCACAGATGTGTTCCAGATTTTAAAAGCTATCACATTATTCAGTCCTCTAGCTAGTTCATTATAAAAATGAGTAAATGCACACAGAAAATAACCAGACCCAAGACAAGTAACCGAACAGCACTGCTCAACATTGCCTCCATTTTGAATCTGGACCACCAAGCAACTCTCTGGGTATGGATTTCCAAGTAACTTCAACTACACTGTACTCCCCCAGAGTATACTAAAATTATTTTCTTTATAAGATCTGCCAAATCATTGTAACCGGTTTTTTTTCAATTAGACCAGCCTTTGGTCTAAGAAGAAATAGTACTTTAGGAGTTTTCTGTGACAGTTGAAAACTATCTTTGTGAAATACCTTGGTTCCTTTACTGCACATTTTGGAGGTTTTTGGTTTGCCTGGGAGGATAAGGTTGTTTCTGCTCTGGAAGGTAAGAGCCTTTCCAGAGATCACAGATGCTATAATTTTTTTGGCTGTCCTCATTCAAACTACCTCTGACTTTAATGCTAATCAGCTAGAATTTCCCTAACAGGTACAATCAAATCTAAAAATGTATGTGTCCCCAAAATCCTTGTTCTCTATTATTAAGAAGAGACACATTTGATTTAAAGAATGCGACTGATTTGTTCCCTGCTGTACTCCTCTCCCAGCTCAGCCACTTCAGCCCCTCTCTCATCCCCACCATGAGCCTTGGGTTACCCTGTCCCCTGATCACCAACAGCTTCACTCAGGCCTTAAATTTGGCAGTTCATAGTGAACATCCCACCAATAGAGCTCATCATGGCTCTTCTTTCCAGCTGTCACCCAAGGATCAGAGGTTTTCCATCCTCCTTGATCTCTGCCTTGGAAGGAGCATATGCAGATTTCATACACGGAGCCTCTTTCCTTGAAGGACTCTTTTTTCCTTTTTTTCAAGATTTTGTCTTTGTTGAGTAAGTTCTTCAAGTATTAGTATAGCTGTCACATAAATTACTTCACAAAACCGAAAATTCTCTATTTTGTATAGGCCTAACAGAGACATCAAAGGTGATCTAAAAACTTTCCCAGTATTATTCTCTGTCTCATCGAGCTTGTCATAGAAATAAATATATAAAATTTCTGATTTTTGACTCTGGCTAAGAAGCAACACCACTTACTTGCAGAATCTTATCATCCCTTCATAGACCTTAAAACCCTGCACTGGTGTGAGGAAGCTCATGAACATTGGTGTAATTTCCAAACTGAACCAAGGGATGGTGCTCCAGAAGAAGAGCAAATAAAAATAAAGATTTAAGATGAAGCATTATCACTTTACCTGGTTACTTGTTATTTGTTACTTCTTTCTGATTTATCAAACCTGACGTATGCATGAAAGAAGAATGCTATAACCCACAGAAATGAGACAAAGTTAGAAGGAACTCAGTGCTCAGAATCCCCAAGCATCACATGCATTATAAGATTGCTTTAGAAGTTACACCAGCATGATGTTATTTACACCACTTCTGCATTTAGTTAATCATTGTAGGAATTCATTACATCCCTTATTTAAAAGCAGAGGAAGAATAAGAAATTTTATGTTCAGGAAAAAGTTTGCAAAGTGTGTATATAGATATTTATTTATTGACTAAAAAAACCCGAGGTTTTCATATATAAGGCATATGAAAAGATTTATTGACACTAAGTAGTTAGGACAAAAATATTGATTCAGTGCACCATAAGCAAGTTTAACCTCCTACTACATTACACTTTCACAATGCCTGTAAAGACATATGTGATAAGCTCTGTGCACAAATTATTTTCCCATTCCTTTTACCAAGTTTTTTTTTAAGGAATGATCATAATGGAATAATTATGTTATTGGTTAAAACAACAATTTCATCTAACTCAGAGACTTCACAGATGGAGCCAAGATGGATGTCAGACTTTTAATAGAAACTCATGGACAGAAAACCCCATCTTAAAAGGTGGTAAGCGGAGAGTTGTCTTGTTTTCATAAATTGTTAAGTTCAAGACAGGAGTACCACCCCCACACATATTTCCAGTTCTCAAAAGCCCCAAATAAACCTGCCTCAGCCTTCAAATCTTCAAACAGAAAGACTTTAAGGTAAAATTCTAGTTATTCATTGACTTGAATCAAACAAAATTTTGAAGAGTAACAACTTAATGAAGCTTCTGCAACACAAAATTGTCTATTATATTTCTAAGTCCATTAATGCCGGAGGAGAGAACCCACAGTATATATATAAAATATATATATAGCAAAAATATAGCAAAACCAACAACATTTTAAAATGAAGTGAGAATGAAATAAAGCCCAATAATTTTGTAGTAAAGTAACCCTGAAAGTCTGCACACAGGCAAGGCAAATGGAAAAGCAGAATTTTCTCCCTATTCCCATTTCCATTCAAGTCAGAGATCTTTTTGGTGGTTTTTTTTGTTTTTGTTTTTTTGTTTTGGTTTGGTTTTTTTATAAGGAGAATCATTACTTTATACACTGCCTTTTCCTCACATAAGAAACTGGCATGGGGCTGCTAGAGAAAATATTTCTGCCTGAGGCTAAAGAGTGAAGGCAGCAGCCCCACCATGAAGGCCCTGGCCAGGTTCTCTGTGCCCTGACTGGCAGAAACACCTCCCAGGGCCCCGAAATCCCAGCCACAGCAGAGCCCCCATCCCCACATCAGTGTCTCTGCACTGTATGAAATCAACCTCAGAAGTTTTTGATTCTGTTTCTTATGGAATTATACTTGCTTGTCAACCAGGAGAGAAGATCACCATCATCCTTTTAATGTTGTTTTCTTTGGGTTTGTTTTGGTTGGGGTTTTTTTAGGTAGTTGTATTAAAATCTAGCACATGGGTTATTTAACAAAACAAACAACCCTATTACAGCAACTGCTCCACAGCTAAACAGCAAAGAGTTCACATTAGTTTTCTTCTTCTTGTCCTGCTTTGATTAAAAGCTACAACCACTAAATCTGATTATGAAAATCAGCGTAAACCAATCACCAGCTGAGGATACAGCCTCAGTAACTTTTACTGCTTTAAATAACCAGAGAAGTAACTTATTTATATACAAATATTTATCATCCACTTTGTCTGTCTTTCATGACCTCAAGCTGTTATATGAAATCCTTTTTTTTTTTAATTATTCTGGTACCATCACTAAAGATGAAAAGCGTGACCACTATTTCCCTGTTTCTTAGAAGCCTATTTAGACAGGTAGACTTCCTGAGGAGAAAGATAATTTATCTGGTAAAACTATTGATTTGATTTTTTTTCATCTTGCCTCCAGTCTCTGAAAGACAATATGTGAATCATACGTACAAATAGTGGTATTTTTTGGCACCATCACAGCAGGCCTTGAGCTATTTTAACCACACCCCTCATGTGGTAGAACTGTTTCCCAACAGGACATTATAAAACAAAACAAGATGATTTTACTGATATCAGCTTTGGTAAAACAAAAAACATTTTGTGTCTCAGTGATCCAAAGAACATGGCAGTTTATGAACACTGTAGCCTGCTGTGGCTTGTTCTATCACTGCTTCAAAATCACAATTACTGCCCATCAAAACAGCAATCTGCAGGAGCCTAGAATCTCTGCAATGTCTCATGTCAAGTACTTGATGCAGCACTTCACAGCACTTTGGGTTTGGTACCTGCCAAGACAGGTGTTTGTGGCAGTAGTGCTGCCTCTCATTACTCATCCTTTCCCTTCTCTGGGTAGATCATAGGGGCTAGTGGCTTCACCTGACCCTGTCACAGAGAAAGTTTCTGAAACGGAGTCAGGATGCTCTTTACAGGAAACCTTGGTATTTCACAACAAGAAGCTGATTTCTCCAGTTTAGAGGCACACAGCAGCATCTAGAAGAGAAGAAAACTGGGCTGTCATTCTTTTGAAGTTTCACAGAAAACCTACTTCCTTGATTTCCTACTACAGCAACACAGCAGGGTGACTTGTCCTGCTGTCACCAGCCTGCTCTGCTGTTTCACCTCTTCTCTCCTACAAGCACAACGTCTCCTCAATGCTTCCAAGGGCAGCGCCGGTGTCCCCAGCACAGCCACTCATCCTTTGGTACGTGATGCACTCTGGCACAAGCCCCAAGACTCAGAGGAAAGGACACAGCAAAGGGAGGAGGTGAGGGCTCAGCTCAAAGACAAGGAGAGCTGAAGAGGCCACCTGCAGAGTGTCACACTGCGGCCGAGGAAAGAAACACCTGAAAGCTCTGCACACCCCTGCATGCAGGAACCAGGGACAAGGAGTTGGAGCAGTGCTTAAACAAAAGGTTCAAGATCTTTGTGCTGGTTTTTAGGTATCAGGTGTCTGTTCCTTGAGGCCAAGATAAACCATAGATGGGGCAAATGGCACCTTTCATCTCTGAATTTGTTACTTTCTTTAATTCAATTCCCTCTTCCTTCTTTGGCATATCTGCCTTTAAATCCTACCGATTTCAAGCTAATATTGCCTACCCTCTCAGTATTTCATAACTCTGAGCAAGCTTTTATATGCTAGAATATAAATTTTGTGATTTTGTGAGTAGGTCAACTTTTGATTTACAGGTAGTAGGAAAAAGCCTCAAAAGTACAGAGAAAAGCTGAAAATACATGCCCTAGAAAGCTAAAAAACTCCATTAGAAAGAACAGGAAGTTTCTTAAAGGTCCTACAAGTTACAGGGTCGATTTTGAGGTATTTCTTAGTTTTTTAGTGTTTTTCAGTGGCTATATTTTCCCTGCATAGTCTTCTGCCTCATTTCTGATCCACCCAGCCTCATTTGAAAAAAGCAGATTAAAAGCAGGAAAAACACAAATTGAAGTTTCTTTCCTGTCCTACCCTCTTTTCTATTTTTCAGTTTCCAATTGCTTCAAACGCCAGCTCATGTGGTACCTTTGCACATCATTCCTAGTACTATGACAATAGCATGTTATAATGTAAATCACAAATAATCAGCATTTTAATCAGAAACAAACAAGGCAGTCATAGTCACTTTTTTTTCCAGAATGAGAAAAAAAAAAATTTAAAAAAAGAAAAAGAGGAACCTTGCAATAATAAATGTTTTGCTGTTTCTGCAATGAGGGCAAACAGGGATGTTTATTTCACTGGAGAATAGAGTGTATGTCCTGCCTCAGACTGAAGGACCTGCTGGACTGACCCTGCCAGCTTTCATTTTATGACCTTTACAGAACAGAGGCTCACAAGTGTTGCAGTAACTAAGTTTCATCTACTAAAACTATGGAACTTTTTTTTTTTTCATTCCCCAAGGTACAAGGATAAACCAATGATATTGCTTGTTAAAGCCACTGGAATCCTCTTTTTATATGAGAAATGTTAATTCTTCTTAAAATTATGCTCTACATGCAGATGAGTTTTCACAGTAGAGTTCATTAATGAGGATGCTTTTTTCTTTTAAAGCAGTTACTGTCAATTGCAAAGTTTCTGAAATTACAGTTGACATCAATTTTGCATTTTTATTCCTAAGATTTTATATAACATAGGGCTGAACGCTCTTTTGGCAGTCATAAAGCACAAGTTCAGATTTCATAATCTCTTTGTGATCACTGACTATTAAAGTCATGATTGTTGTATTCAAAACAAGTCTATTCACACGTACACTGTGTGCATGATCTGCAAATTCTCTCCTTCGGTACATTTTGGTCCAGCTTCAGGGGGAACAACTACTGCTTCCAGAGGAGACACGCTCAGTTTTGCAGAAATGTCATCACCTCCATAATGATCCTGAGGATCAGCCCTGGAATGCCATCCTGCACCCCGGTCCATCACAGCTTTAATGGGTTCCACACAATAATTGCTGAGTCTTCAGGCTAAAAGCTACTTATTGCTTTTCTTCCAGCTCATTCCCTTCTTATGCCTGGATCCATGCTCGGGCAGAGCAGCACCATTTCTGTCTGGAGCTCATTCCCCTTTGTTTTACTGCCTGCCTGGACAGCACCTGGGTCATTCGAGATGCCACGCAAACGAGAGATAATAACGCGTCACCTTCATTTGCTTTGGCACAACACACGATCCCTTCCCCTCATCCCAGATGCAATGATGTGTCCCTGAACAGTTGAAATCATGTGGTTTTAGTTAGATAAACTCTATCAAAGACAGCCAATTACTTCAAGATCTATTTGTGGGAAGAATGCTTTTAATCACAGCTTTTAGAAGCCTAAATGATGGTGTTAAATAATAGACAGAGACAAAGCAATATTGATTGCCCAGGCTGATGTACAAAAACATTAATCCATTTGAGAATCTGAAGGTCATTTTATATTGTTATATATTGCATTATGTCACTTTATTTTTTCAAAATATTTAAATTTGTTATTACAAAAATAATAAAAGACCTGAAAGAACCTTAAGAAGTCATCCCATTTATGCCCCAGAACTTGGTACAAAGTCAAGAATAACTATGCTGTCCATGCAAGATATTTGCCTAACCTATAATTCAAATTCTGCTGTTAAGGGCACTTCACAGCCTTGACAGGTAGCCTTTTTTGTTCTTAAATATCCATATAGTTAATATTTACTTGATCTAAATCAGCTTTTCTTAAAATTGAGGTAATTACTGCCTTTTTTGTAGCCTTGTGAGTCCTAGAAATTATGAAAACTTCTTCCTCCAGCCTCTCTTTTCTGTGCTAAACAAATATAATAACTCTTTCTTGTCAAGCATTTTATAAGTCTTCCATGCACTGTATGATGCATTTTACATAAATGTATATTTAGGATCAACTCTGAAATTCGAAGAGGGCAATAGTGTGTTCTGAACTTGCTGAAACAGAAGAATTTTTTTAATATTGTAATTTTTATTACCTAGGCATATTGTTGCAAAATTCTTCAAATAGTTGGCATTTCTGAGTCAGTACTTTCCAATGAAAAACAAAGCACCACAAGAAAATAAAATCCACAGGACCTTTTCTCTATTGGCAACATTTAAAAGGCCCAAGCATATCCTCAGATATAGATTATTTACTAAAATTAGGTATTATTTTTGCAAACATTAAAAGTTTAACCTTGTATCAGGCAATAATTGATTCAGATGTTGCCAAAATAGTTTGTAATAACAGTACTAGATCTTGGCTTCACTAGTGCTAAATCACATAGCTCTTTCTAAAGCAAATTACCTTTTCTTCCCAACCAGCCCCTTAGCAAAGACACTACTGCTTACAAAAGGTTTATAGGATTTCTCTCAGATTCAAATTTAGTAATTTCTTTTACCAAAACAAAAGCTTGCCTCTGAGGAGCTTTCTTTCACAAATCTGAATTCTCAGTAATAGAATTTTACCAAGAAAAAAGCAATCACTACAAACTTCTGGTCTGCTACGCCATAAACCACACTTTTATACCTGACCCCTCTTTCTTTGTGGTGCCAAAGAGGAAAACAGAAAAACTGGGTCATTTTAGGTGAATTGGCTCAATGGACAAAAATTCTGGAACACTTATTAAAAATAGTTTGTGAGTGCTGGGACAGCAGCAGGGAGGTTAACAGCAGCCACTGTGTTAAGTCAAGAGCAAACATCAAATCTGTCCAGTTTCCTTTCAAGACAGACCGTGTGAACAGGAAAGAAGGAATAAGTGTCATGTTCTTTGGTTTTAGTACAGCTTTTGACAGTTTTGCATGATATTCTCATAGGGAAGCTTCAGAAATATGATGCAAGTGAAATTACTATGAGACAGATGTAAAATTAAGTAGATAACTGACACAGAACCAAGAGGGACCGCAGGTAACATTGACAAGCAGAATAAGAGTTTGAAATAATCTTGACGGAGGAAAAAAGACGACGGAATTCCAAAGTGGGAAATCCAAGTTGCTGTGTGTGGGCAGGGGAGTTGATCTGTGAGAATCCAAGTGCCTGGCCAGGCGCTGCAGTGCAGGGCAGGGGCCGGGAGCTGCTGCTCCCAAACCGACGGGAGCCACCAACAGCGCAAACGCTCTCTCAGGAGGCACCGCAACAAACAAACCTCTCCAAACACAGCCTGGGAATCCTCCCACCTCACCCAGCATGATCAATAGTTGGTTGTCTACACTATTTACACAAGTTCTCACCACTTCAAAGACTCTACAGAGATCTTATGAAAAAAATGACGAGCCCTTTACCTGCAGCAGCAGTTCCAGTGGGGCAATCCTCTGTTTCTCTTCCCTAACTCTGAAGAGAGTCTCTAAGTCACTTGGAAATGTACCCCCTGCATGAGTGACAGAAACCCTTTCAATAGTTACTCATTCACGCTCATTTTTATGATCATTATCGAGTCCAGAGAAATTTAAAACTTATCACAAAGCTAAGAAAATAAAATTACTATATTTTGTTTCTCCAAGTTGGTCATAAAATCTGACCAAGTGAATTAGACTTCAGATATGAAGTAATTAGGGAAAAAAAGGATGTCCTGTTTGTCATTAGAAGAGAGCAAGGTATAAAGGAAAGCTTATGTCTCATTTCAGGTTAGGAGACAAAGGCTAAAATTCAAGCTTTTCTTGCAAAGTTTATGTAGCTCCTTTGACCTATTATGTAAAGTGACCCAATTTAAGTGAAAAAGCACTGAAAAATTTAGTATGGGTCAGACTTTGATGTCTTTTTTCGTTCCTCTTGTTTGCTATATTTCAGTCATCTCCCTTTTAAATCTGATCTTCTCAAGTGGGTCAGATGAAGTATATATGTTGTACTCGAGTTCCTGTGGGCTGATTCAATGTGACTCTAAATCAACAAGTCTGAGTCACTGCCTATGTAATCCTTTTCAAAATCCCTTTACAGAGCCAGGAAAGTAGTACAGAAAGCTAGAAACTGGATCTCTAAAACCTGCCTAAACCCTGCAGGTAGTGTTTCTATCCTCACCTTCTTCTGGGGCAGAAAGGGGCATCCCTTTGTCAGTGTGCTCAGGAGGAAATGTGTGTGGGTCTGTGATGTTTGCCTGAAGCAGAAAAACTTGATGGGCTATGCCAGAGAAGAGCTCTGACTCAGCTTTCCTGTTTATTCTTTTCTAGGTACCTGATTTATTATAGCATGACTTGAACTTGGCTGTCCACTAAGGCAGAGAGCAGGAACAGAATCCCAGCTTTAGAGCTGGGATTCAAATACATGTGATCCCTAAAGAAAAAAAGTTAAAATGACATCTGAAGAGTGATGTTCAGCAGGACAACCTTTCATTTCATACCCACTGAGCAGGTCTGGCCAGAATATCCCTAATTGCCAACAAACACTCAAATACCCTTGCAGCAGGCACTGTGGGCTGTTGGAGTAAGACACCTGAACTGTGCGAGATTCAGTCATCTTAACACACTTTTACTTGAGTTTTTGAATAGATTTCCCAGGATCATTTGGTTCCTTGCTGATTATTCTCAACAGGAAAAAAAAAATTCAAAATCCCCTTTTTCTTTTCTTTTTAAAAATATCCAGGTTTCCCTGCTATAGGAATGAATGGCTTATATTTTAAAACATGATTCTACTCTCTTTCTTCAAGCTAAGCAATGTCTTTTTCCTTTAACACAGTGGAACACGCAGTATTGGTACTCATTATCATTGGTAAGGCAGCAGGATTTAGCTCTTGGTCTTTCAGGATACTTTCAAAAAACACCAAATCAAAAATCAGTCCCAGCACAGACTGCAGTTTAGTAACATCCAGTTCACAGATGCTCTGATCCCTGGAAGTCACATAAATTGGCAGGTCATATAGTTTGGCTAAATAATTATTTAAGAGTGTCTTTGTCTAAAACACAAATGATGCTCAGCAGTTCTGCAGTCCTTTTCAGCTGCTGAAAAGGCTGCCTGTTAATGATAGTTGTCTTAACTGCATTTGAATGAAGACCTCAGACAGTAAAAGAGAATAAATTTTGAAAACTATACTGCATTATTTCCTTCAGAAAGCTCTGGAGTTTTAATGTTTGCTGATGCTATATGTTTAATCGAATAGCATTTGGTCATAGAAAAGATGAAAAATTTTGTAAGCTGTGTTGACATTTTGCAGTTGGTGGGAAGGATACTTCAATAAAATCTGATTCAAGCACTGGAAATCAATAAAGAATGTGAGCAGAATGAGAATTCTACATTGCAGAGAAGTACCTCTGATTTCTATTGAAAGTGGAAGAAGAATCATTATTCTGAGCATGATACTGTTATACTGCAACTCCATCCACCATGGGCTCCTCAAGGTGGCCTCTGACTTGCTTTGAATTTCTGCAGGTAAAAGATTTCCCTGCGAGGACCAAATGAATGTCACACAAGACCTCACAAGTACAGAGTGGAAACATTTGGTAGGTAAGGACGAAATTGTGAGAGAAAGTAGAAGTAGCTTAGAAAGACCTCTTCCAGTACTTAATACAAAAACACAGAATACATTTCTCAAAGCAAGAAAAGGTTTTTATGCTGTGACAGTCCGGCTGACTCGGTAGGGCAGCCGGACGTAGCCACAATACCAGGCAAAAGTATCTCCTCAAGCCTTCTGTATCTTAATAAAGTTTTGTGATATCCATGGATATCACGGAGGAAGCGTGACAATTTCACAGCTCCTAACAATTCCTACTGACAAATCTGCATGCAGCATCCAGAGGAAAAACTTCTGCTCTCCTCCTACTACCCTGCTGGAGCAGGGCAGGTTACAGAGATGGCAACAGTTGTTACTACCAGAATAAAATTAAATGAGGAAAGAAACAAAACTTATATTTTAGCAGAACAATAATTGAAGTAGAAATAATAGAAATATCTCTCCTAATGGACTATGCAAGAAGGAACACTTGTCTTCAGTACTCTAGGTTTCTCATATATGTGAAGTTTCCAAAAGGATCTTCATCCTTTTGCACTCCTTTCAAAGCTGGACTACATTTGAGGCGTCATAATGTGTTTCCGTGAGCATTTAAATTCCAGTAACAGAACAAGTTCTATTTATTTGGAATAAGTAAATAAAATTCTCAACCATACATTAAATACTGGGTTTCAAAACATGGATAAACTAACATATGGACCCAAGGACTGGCAAGATCTTCCTTTATTTCAACTATGCAAAAGTTTGCATGTGAACCATGATATTTCACTCTTTTACCCAAACAAAAGGCTTCCCAGTGATATTCAATTGCCATTTAATGCACCAAATGACCAAACACCAAACAGCGCTATCACGCACAGAAAGTATGAAAACGTAAAACCTCATCCAATAAAACAGAAAAAAAATGTGATGTGAACTATCAGTTTTTCCCATAAAGCTTTTGAAGAGCCTATTCACTTTTAAATGGCTTCCACCAGTGAAATGCAACCTTTGACGTTTATGTGTTTGCTGCCCATGTTTCAAGGCACAAAGTGTCATTCTAAGTATCATTAAAAACATCAACACCAAGCCCATTTCCAGCAAAGCATGCATCTGTTCCTGTGAGCAAGCTTAAGCCACCAACACTTTGGGCTTGTCCAAAACTGTCTCACCTTCTCAGCAGACCACTCGTGATTATTCCCTAATTCCACTAAACCCTTAGGAGTTTATTAACTCAGTGGCAGGTTGAATGCCTCTTTTTACAAAGTAAGCCCCCAAAACTGCCTGTTACATTAATTCCTATTTTTCCTGGGAAGTTTAAAGTGTCAGCCATACTCAGTCAGCTGTAGAACACCTGTAGATGTGATCAGTTCTAACAGAGCCATGCCAGTGACTATGTGTGAGAATGGTCTCAAGCACATGAGCTTCTCAATCCCAAGCTCACACACCAAACAGAAGATGAATGCTATTTGTTGTAAATATAGTAGTACATAACATTCTTCCTATGACTAAAAGGAGTTTAAAATGTAAGAAGGGTTATTCAGTTTTCATTGCAGTGGAATCCAGCCAGCACCAAAATAACTGTATTAAACTTTCCTTGCTGAAACTTCACTCTCTTTAAAGCAGTCCCACATAAGCTCTGAAAACAATCCATTGAAGCATGAGCCATGACCCAGCACCACACACTCTCCTCCACTTCTATTGTATTTCCAGCCTACATCAGTGAGAAGACTAAGTTTGATACCAGTCATTTATAAAATACACACCACTTGGTAATACTTGACTGAGTCAGGTTCTTCTGACAGTAATTTTTGCACAAGTTCACACAGACCTTACTAACTAAAGCAGTTCTGGGTTTCTAGAGATTCAGCTGAGAGCTAAATTTGACCAAAGTCTCAGCAGGACACTTAGCAGAACTGCACCCTTTTTGCTAGATATAGGATCAAGAACAAATGTGTCAGGACATAACCCTGTAGACGGAAAAAAATTCTCTTCAAAATTAAGCAAATGTGATATTATTTGCCCTATACCCACTATAAATCACAGATACTTCAGATCTCTTAAAAAAGATTGGATAGATTCAAATCTGCTAACAGTTCATCAGATACCATTCTTACCATATTGTTGTTCTCAAAGGACCTGTCAAATGATTCTTAGAGAATATTTTCTGAAGCCAAATTTACCTCAGGGATTATAGTTTTCTGTCAACACATTATATAATTTGTTTTCAGAGCTGTTCTATTCAAGGGCAGAACCAGAGCATATGCTGTAGCATACCTCCCCCATGTACTGCTCTACTGCTCCTTCCAGTTGGTGGCTTTCACAGAAATTAATTTAGCAAGTATATAGTAAAAATCTGGACAAAATAAGATTTCACTGGATTATGGCCAAATATCTAGATATAGCACTGCTTTATCCCTATTCAGTAACTAACACATACTTGACAATCAATCTGATACCTTCTCCTGTCTAGAATTCATGAAGGCGAAACCTTTAAAAGTTTTTGGATGTGAAATATCCGACATCTGCCTGATTCTTGCCTCAAAAACAGTTCTTAGTATTACAGTTACTGTAATCCATCTGGTAGTTTATCTAAAAAGAAAAAAAAAACTTTATAATTGCAATTATTTTCCTTACATTCTAGCAAATTATTATGCAAATATTACATTGAAAATGGACACATCTTGAAATTCAGATACCTACACCTGAAAATATGGCTCTTTCAGTTTGTTCATTTTTCTTTAAACCCTGTACTTACAAGGCAAATATCTCTAAAGATCAGGCCCATCTCAAGTGCTAATTTAGTCACATTTCCTTTAATAGGTCAGTTAATCATCTGATAGCTCCAACCCAAGAAATTAAAATCTGAAATGCTATCATATTATGGTTTCTCCTTACTGCTGCCTCTCTGGATTCTCTCCTTTCTCCATTTAGTCCTTCACAGCCTCAATTCTATTTGTCTCCAAACATCTGTGATGGTTCCACAAGGCTCTTTTTGCCTTCAGCCCTTACTCCTGCTGGTTTGATCACAAGTGCTAGTTTAGTTATTCTCTTGACACTGACAGTCCACAGACAGGGATATAAGAGGTCAGTAGTACAAAAGATCTTAATCATTAAAGTCTCAAGCAAGTTCTAGCTGTCAGATGAAGCTCCCATGGGAAATTCAAACTGAGAAGGTACAACAAGAACAAACAATGCTGACTTGCATAAGAACTGGGAAAGCAACAGCAAAATCTATGAAAAGTAAGTTCCCATATTGTAACAAGTTATGACATAGTGCATCTTAACAAAAGAGAAATTAGAGAGAAAATAAATATGTCATGTTTTATGTCATCACTGCATATCCTATAAAGTCAAAATATAGAAAATTATTTCAGGAAATTTAATAGGGTTCTGGTGGGACTTCACTATCCTTTAGAAAAGAGCCATCCCCTTTCTAGACTCACTGCATTCTCCATGCAGCTTTGGACAGAGTTTGGTCCTCTCAGCTTCTGGTTACTCTGACACCCTTTCCTTGAGGCTTGCATCCAGCCCACACAGTCAGAATTCTCCTGTGAAACTAATTCCATGTCTGGCACTGTACCCATTGCTCTTTGCACAGTAACATCTCTCTCTATTCAGACATGTATTTGAAAACAACATACCTGGCAAGGTTGTATAATTAATTTAGTGCTTGAGCTCTATTAAATGCAGCATGTGGTATCATTATATAATGCACATAACACAGCAAGTTCTAACTTCCAGCCCTGGGCACTCCTCTTAGTTCAACAGAAACCTTGGTGTGTGTCATGGTGTGTCCTGATCAACTTATTCTCAGCTACCTGCTTCCATTCCATATACAGTAAGGTGTCCCAGGTCATCAGCCTGGATCCCTTCACATGGGAACAGACTGACATGGGCCCCTGCTGCACACAGGGAGCCAGGGGCCTCCAATCATCTCAAAAACCTTGCCCATTGCATTCCATCACTCTTATCCACTTCTTTCCATGCTATACCTTTGTGCAAAATTCAAGTCATTACAATCAGATGCTTCGCACAGTTAAGCCATGAACCATAGAAATAATTTATGGCATTTCCAGTAGTAATTTGGGTCTCAAATATGATCATTATTGAAGTTGTTACCTGATTATGGCATTCCTTAAAAGCTGCTTCGTTTGCAAGCTTATTAAAATGGTATCACCAGTTTCTTACCCTAACCCATGCAACAAGTTTATTATCTCATTATAACTTTCTACAGCTGGCTTCAGAGCCAATGTTTCTGTCAGAAAAAGCACTGACAGAAACAGTGTCTTAGAAAAAAAATTTAAATCTTTGTTTAATGTTTCGTCACAAAACAGATCACTTTATATCTTATTCATTCTGGCTTCTCACTGAGGAAGCCTTGAGAAAGTGACTGCAAACAATACTCCCATAAAGAAACTTGGGTATCTGTTCTGGGGATTCTTTTGGTTTGGAGAAGGGGGGATTGGAGGTTAGGGGTTATTTTGTTTTGCAAAGGTTTGTGTTTGGCTTTTACTTTTTAGGCCAATACTCTTCCACAGTGCATTTCATACTTAAATGTTTCATTTGATAACAGTAATAGGAAAACATGACCAGTCACAACTGAGTGGATGCACCTTGAGCTACGTTTTTGTAGTTTGAGCCTGTCACAAATGCTGGTTTCTGACGTGGCACTGAGCATGAAGACTGTTTTCCATTCTAACACAAAATTTGTTTTGTGTATGCCTTAGTCCCATTATAACAACTTGTTTATAAACCACTGAGCATTTGTGATTACTGGGATTTCATTTGAGTTTTTCTGTGAAGCAGTCCTTCCTTTGAGATAACAGGATGCTCAAAAGGAAGTTAATTCTCTGCAGCTCAATAGGTGCAGCAGAGAGCTCTTCTCTCTGCTCTGCTTTACCTTTGCATTTTGAACCACACAGTGTGAAGCAGATTTAATTACCAGCTTACATGTCGTCTTCTTGGATTTCTTTTACAGAAGGAGAAAGGTTGGAGGACAGCTGCCCTTGCAAATCCACAAGGGAAATGAAAGGCAATCTTTTAGTTCATTTTTTGGAAATTAAAGTGTATTTACTCTTAACATTTTTGTTTTCTTTTTCCCCCTTAAAAACATGAAATTTATTTGCCATAATATGAAAACCTTCAATCATGTCATATATGCCATGTATTTTAGTTAGTTATTAAAAAAAAATAAATTAGCCATGCTTTCAATTTTAGGAAGGAAAACTAGAAAGAAGTCTTGGAGAATTTTGAAAATATTAACTTACGTTCACAGAGGTCATTACCACACTCTTCTTTAGATCCTTAACCTACTAAAGGTTCCATTGATTTACCACACACATAGCTTGATTCCATCATTTATGCACGACATTACCATTTCTTACAAATACTTTACTCCACAATTTCAAACACTTTACTCAGGATTTCATTAGATGCTGCTAATAAAACCCAAACCTGAAGATGCGTAAGGCACTATTTCTGGCTCTTACGTCCCCTTAGGGGTAATTCTGATCAGAGTGAATTAAAGAATAATTATTTGTGTTATTACAACATTTTTGCATGAAAAGTGAAAAGCAGACCACAACAGAACATGCCAACTCTTTAATGCCAAATTCTAACATGAACAAATTTTGCCCTGATCTGTTGCTCACTAATAGTGGTTAGAGTTCCAGTCATACTGCCAAGTTTCCGTTAGTAACACATTTTTATTATCCTTTTCTTCCTAGGATAATATTTAGTGCTTGATGTGGGGGTTTTGTTCATTCTTTCTTTTCTCTGGATTTATATGCAAGAGCAAAATCCTTTACAGACCCATTCTTTTTTCAGTTTTTCATATTCTGACTTAGAGAGACTGTACCTAATTTTGCAGTTTGAGGTGAAAAGAAGTTAATTCATTTCTTGCTTTTTATGTTTAATCATTAAATCCATTTACACAACAAGTGTTCCATCATCTAAGACTTTTTAAAATAGTTCTCTATTTTTGCCCATTTTCTCACATCTCTTACTCTGCTTATTTTTGCATATTCAAATCTGCAGAGTCATGTATTGGTTATTGGCATACCCATCAATCTCAGAATTCACAGGACCCTTGGGAGTGTTGCTTATTTATTCCACACAAATTTGTTTTCAGGTCATACTGAGAATTCTTATCGATAGTGCTAGGAGATTCAAGGCAATTCCATGCAAGTGGCACAAAGATGATATGCCAAAAATGGGGTTGGCTTTATAAACATTCTGAGGCTGACTCGTACACATTTCACAGTTCGAAGAATTTATAATTCTCAATTTTCTTCTGCCAACATGAATTTTCAATAGTGGGGTTATGCCTTTAAACCAAAAAAGCAGTGGACTGTTTACTTTCAGAAGAACACAAGCATCCAAAAAAGTCAGTGTGAAAGAGGTGTGAGGGAGGCTGGGCACTGGAAGAAGCTCCTCTGGGAAGTGGCCACCTTGGCAAGCCTTTGGGTGCCCAGCAAGCACTCAGACAATGCCCTCAGATGTTTAACACACTGCCCTGTGTGGACTCCACGAGCCTCATGGGTCCCTTACAGCTGAGGATGTTCTTTGCTTCTGTGAACAGACCACTGCTGCTTTGGGCTTTATATGCAAATAAAGTCACGTAAGCAGAGTCCAAATCTTGACGACTCATCAGATTACACAAACCAGACAAGGTCAGAATGCAAAAAAAAAGCCCCAACCTACCAAGAGAGAAACTGTTCAAAAAACACCCCAAACAAATCATGAAAGCACACCAAAGGGGAAATTACTAGCTGGGGGATTTTCATAAATTATTAAATAGCAAACCTCCAAATAGCCTAGTTAAGCACTGTTCCTGGCAGAAGTACCTCAGCATGTTCAAAGATGTAATCCTAAGTGGCTGACCAACATATGGTGATGTTTTTTGGGTTGCTTGGTTTGGGGTTTTTTTTTAATCCTTTCTTAAGGGTTTTGTTTCCTGTTTCAAACAGCTCACTATTTGAAATTCAGTTTATAATTTTGGGATAGGAGCCCAATGATTAGGCTCAGCTGGAAGTTTTTTGTCATGTATAAACAGGAAGACTAGACAAAAAATAGCAATGACATAAATGTGACATATGACACAAGTTGGATCAAATTAAGAATATGATAAAAATAGCTGTATAACTGACAAAATGCCCTGAGATAGAGGGGAAATAGGTCATCTAGACCCCTGCATAAAGCAAGGCAAATCCAAGAGCAGCCTTGGAATAAGCAAGAAAGGGAAGAGAGAAACTAATTGATTTCCTAGACCCTCTCTTTATATGTCCAGTATTTTTAATTCAGAATTTTCCAAAGAAACGAATTCTAAAATGGGTTTCCTGTTGCCAATCATTAACAGTTATTTCATTATATTCATATTTAAATAAATTATGTGAAGTGAAGCCAGTCATAATAGCATAGGGCTCCTAAAGATGCAAACTTGCTATACTAGACCTCCCCAATGTCAAATTTGGAAATGGATTACTTTGGTGCAGGGGGAAAAAAAAAGAAAAAAACCCACAAAAAACCACAACACCCTCATAATAATCAATATTTTGAAGGCAAATGAAACCATTCTTAAATGTAAAAGCGTTGGTTTTAACAAACTTCTTAAGATCCTTGGAATTCCTTTTATACAACTCTCAAATTCTCTTGAGTTACGGACAGGAGCCAAAAAATGCCCTATAGAATTAAAGAAAGCAATTACTTAGGAATGACTTGAAGAAGTTCAAATTTTATTCTAGACTTGGGGAAGAAATTAGTTAATGTATATGCATATAGTGATATGCAATAGGGGTAGTTGCTTATACATGTATACAGATGAAGAACCTTGAAAAAGTTACTGAAAAATCTTTGCCATGTTTGAGAAAGGAAAAAAAAAACCACAAAAGCATTCTGCATTTGGCATACCTCAAAGTCTTTTTGAATGCAAAATTGCTCATCATCCTTCTAAGGCATGGTTTTCAATAAAGGAAAAGCAATCCTTCATAGTAACTACTTGCAACTTTCTGGAAGCTCCAACTTAGAGGTTCTCTGGGAGCTATGTGGTACTGCCAGAAATTCTCACAGTCTGGCAAGAAAACCTAATTAGAGCAGTATTGCAGTAGATCACAGTGCTATAGTTTGATTTGGCCAACAATGTCATTTACGAAGGGAAAAATTCTAAATGCATCTGGAGAGGACTAAGCAACAACTTCTTGTTTAGATTTCAAAATGGTAGATATAAAAATATAAATCTTGTGATAAGTACTCTTGAATAGCAATATCCTATAGCAAAAGCTTAGAATATCCATAGAATTTTACTTTGAAAAAATAATTCTCATTATTAATAGCATGGTCTATATCTAATGTTCACCAAGCTTTTGCATTCATTGCCTAAGAGAGAATTTTAAACACAGATTATGTGGTCTATGCCTTGTAACAGTTTCTGCATAATGTCCTTGTTCTGCAGGGAATTTCATTAGCATGTGCCCTGATCTTGTCCTCCAAACCCTCATTGCTTTAGACAAGCATGGATTTAATTGAGAGAAAACCAAGCTGTGACTGTGGCTCAGGTGTGAAGGCTGTTTCCCTCAGCAAATTAAATCCAATGTAATGACTGAGCTTTCTTTTCCTTCACCGTCCATTTATGAGAGATTTAATATTGCATTTTAATTATTTTGTTGGGCTCTCCTACTATGATATTGTTTTTCCCATCATTTTGTAGGAGATTGATGCACAGATCAAATTGACTGTTTAATGCACTCTGAGGATGATTAACGCCTTGAGGATGGATCACAAGGTTATTACAAGTCACCAATTTTCATCTGACTTGTACTTTAACCATGGCAAAAAATGGCAGTCCCTGCTGACAGCGCGCTGTGTTTGGCTGAGCCCTTGCACCAAAGGGCTCTGCAGAAAGCCCTGACAACCTCCCCCCCCCATGCCAGTGGGGAGCTCTCAAAGTGACAGCAACTCCTACACTGACATCCAACAGCTCATCCCTATTTGTCAGCAGTCCCAAAGCAAACATTCAGGGAATATTTAATTCATGGTACCAAACCCCAGAATAAACTAAAAAGGTACAAACCACTTGTCCCCCTCTGAAAAACTGAGAAAGAATGCAGCACCCTTGGAGGTATTCCCCCAGCAGAAATAATGTGAAAAGCCCAAAAAACAGGGGAACACTTCTTGTATGGAAAGTGTGTCAGCAGCATAGAATCTGAGCTGGGCCTGATGTACACAAGATGTGCTTCACAGTCACTAAATGTAAATGAAAGAGCTAAATGTCTCTAATTTACCATATGCTGAGTATATCCCATGCTTGCACACACGCACAGACACGCATACACCAAACTCGTGAATCTAAAAGGTAGAGCACTACTTCTCCCTTCCAGTCACAGGGAGGGAAGCAATATAACCTCCCTGTTGGGAATCCAAGCAGCAGCTATGCCTGCATGCAAATCATGTTTATCACTACTGCCATCAAGTTTATGGGCACATAAATTTCCTTTCATAATACTTTTTCATCAAAGATCAATAAGCAGCCAGTAGCAAATCACCTAAAAAGAATGAATTTATGTAATTGACTTGCTGTATTACATCCAGGAAATCATTCTCAAGTTTCCTATACAGCATGCAAAGTCTCAGTTTTAAGGAATTTAGTAAATGACAGGAATTTAAGGAAGATCAGCTGTAGTAAATCTTCTGAACCTTTATCCTGAGCATTGAACCCAACACATTACTTGTATTTTAAAATCTTCAGTCCATGGAACATATTATTAAGCATGTTAGAGAAAAGCAGATAGAACCAGCTATTGATAATTATAAATTAAGTGGATTTATGATGCCATAAAGTTACACCTCAGTATACAGACTTGCACTAAAATGGTAAGTACAAAGGAAATTCATTAACTAGTTTATCATCTATCCCCATGGAGTTGTAGCATGTAGAAAATTTTGTCACCCACTGGATCATTACCTTCCAGTCCAAGGATATAGTGTTAGCTAGTAGCTAGAGAAAGCAGCTCCTATTCTGTCCTGTGTGCCCACTTAGCATCAACCATTAATAAACAGCCAGAGGTGTCAGAAATACCGCTACGTGTTTCATGGCCTGTGTGAAGAAATATAGTCCTATAAAAAGAGGTGAGACTAAAAAGCACTAAGATCGAGAGAGAATGGGACTGGCAGCTTGGAAAAGCCCCAGGCTGAGTTGTTCCAGAGAATAACCTGCACTGGGCACAGATGTGCTGTTAAAGATGGAGGCTCCGATGTACCCAGCCAGTTTTAGTGCAAGTCTTCAAGTTTGTCTTCTGGATGGTCAATTTAAACTGAAATTTAAAAGTTTACATATTTATGCTCCAGAAACCTGTAGTAAAATAGAAGTCTTTCAATGGAAACAGAATGAAAATGAGAATGAAGTTAACATATCAAGAAGATTAAATAAAGTAACGTATCTTTTCCAAGTCAGCACTAAGAAATAAATATAGATTCTATAGTCTTAAGTGCCCAATATAGTAACATATCTCATCATAAACAGAAAGATTATTAAACTCAACCGTGTTTCTTCCCCACCCCCTCTTCCAAACAGCTCCACTACTCTCTCCATTTCCCATTTTCTACATGCATTCTGTATTTGTCATTTTGTAATTCAGTCCTTCAGAAATAAGGAAAAATACCCTTTTTTCCCCTAAAACATAGAGAAAAAAAAATAGAAGTATTTTGGTACTTGATTTTCCCCATTTTCCTCAATTCCAAAAAAGGCATTTGTACCAATCAAATGACACATTCCTAAGAAGCTTAGCAAGAGCTACAGCCCTGACTGACTTCAGTGAATGAAATCCTCAATGAATAGAACTGTTCTGAAAAAAAAAGTTAAAACCACATAAAATCTCAATACCCCCACAAAACAACAACAAAAAACCCTACAAGCTAACGAACAAAAACACCCACTGCAACTTAGACTCCACGGGCTGTGGGGCAGCAGTGGCCATATTAATCTGGCATTCCTTCATATAAACTTGGTTTCCTCTGCTAATAGAAGGGGCTCAGCACATGGCTTTCTAAAGGGAAGACCAATTTGTTTTAGCTAAAAATATACCCTTTATGCTTCTGGCAAACTTGCAATGAGGTCCTTATAAGACCACAGTATTCTTGCACATGACAGAAAAGTACTCCTCCTCTCAGGTTAATCCCCTAAACTATGCAAAAGGCTGTTCACAGTCCTACTAACAAGAACAGCACAGAAGTTGGCTGGAGTGACCTTAACCTTGCACCTCCATTATTCAGAATTCTCTAGTTTCATTGACATTCAGCCTTCATAGTGCATAGGACTGCATTTTAAATTTTGTGAGAATAATGTAGGGCTTTATAAATATATTTATATATATAATACACTAAAATTACACACTATAGCTACAAAATTGTATATTCTTTTAATGCTCTACATCTTTAAATTACTAGTGTGTTCTCAAAGTTCTTAGCACTTTAACAAGGTATTCTGGAAGGGAATAATAGAAATTGCAAAACAAGAGATCAGATACTTCTTATCTGAGATTTCCTGAAAAGCCCCAAATGACTGAAATGAAGGACAGCAGAAGAAACTAAAGACAAGGAAAGTAAGAAAGCCTGTTGAATCAATAATAGACTGTTTCACTCAGAAGTACTCTGAAGAGACTGCTCTTGGGTCATGAGCCTGGGCAGGTTTTTGAACACCCTGCTCTTCAGAGAATTTAGCCTTTTGGCTTTCCCTGTTCTGTGTAAAAGTTATCTCACTGCCAAGACTGTAAGATGGCATCTCAATCAATATCTGCTTTAAATATTTCTGGCAGGCAGTCTGCTCTGGTTGACAACAATCTATTTTTTTTTTCTTGTGCTAATTTTTGCCATAGTTTTCTTGCTATTGAATGTTTCATAGGCAAAAAATATTTATGGAGGGGTAGTATTCTGGTATGAGGCTCTTCCTAAAAAAATTTCCCAAATATTTTCATAGCATCTAGAAATTACTTAGGAACAACTTACTTTTCTTATCAGTAAGAATTACCTTTTCAAATGCAACTTGTATTTACATATAAAATGTGATAAACTGTTTTACCATATGTATAAATATAATCCTTCTGAGAAATAAAATAACTATTTATTACTAACAGCCCAGACAGATATCCATGCTTGTTCAGGCCGGCAAAATGTAAAATTTGGTCTGGTCTTAAATAGTTAAAGATTTAATTTCTTCTTTTCCCCAAAGTGGAAGAACACCTCTGTTCTTATAAAAGGCAAAGGGAGATGTTTAACAAGGTCATGTTTCACCAAGAAGCACAGGTTTACTCTTCACATGGAAGAGGCAGATGACAACAAAAGTTCATGTAATTCCTCCTGGATTAATTAATGGATGAGGAAGGCCAATGGTCTTTTGCTAATCACAGAAACATAGCCAGCATCAACATTTTATTATTTTTATTATTTTAAAATGGCTCTTATTAAACACACTTATTTTTGCTCTTATCTTCAGATAGCTGGAAAGCTTTAGGTTAGGATTTACTATTGCATTTAAATGGGCAAGTCCTAAGATATTCAGCATGACTTTCTAAACATTCTTAAAATGAAACATATACTTTCCTGTACCAGAAGACTTTTCAGCATTTGTTCCTTAGTGCTCTTTACATATCAAGGTCCTCTTTTGCAATATTTTCAAGCAATTGTAAAGCAGTTATCAATGAAGACTCATTTAAATTGGCACATTCTATGATAATGGCTAACATGGGATGCATAAATACTTACATCTACATATACATTCTCAATCGAGTCTCCCCTTTTTTTGTCAATATTGTTTCTGTGTGCCTTTTTTATGGTGGAGAACTGCTGAGCTACAAGAAAATGAAGGGAACAAAAAATGACTGCAGGAAAAATGAGGGTAAGTGGCTAAAATGGGGCTACTGTGAGCATTTGCAGGTTTAATATAGCTAGCAGCACTTCAAAAAACATTTGTCAGTATTTGAAGCTTAGTGTGCTGCCTGTCTTGTGCTGTCCAAGGAAAGCAAGCTGCTCCAGGGACTCTGGGACCAGCCATTTATTTTAGGCCACAGTCAACCACTTCCTCCAAAAACACCCTTTCTGCAGAGTTATAGCCTTGGTTTAAAACTTCAGCCACAGAAGTATCTGTGTACAAGTCACATTTACATCTTTAAGAAGGGACCAAAGCAGAATGGTTTCAAACAATGCTACTAAATCTGAAGCCACACAGGACTTAGGTTTTGCTGGTTTACTGCACTTCATTACCACTGAAAATTGAGATTCTTCACCCTGTTTTGGGACCTGTAGCAACAACTCAGATGCACAGGCAGGTGGGATGTCTCCTCCTGTATTATAAGCCTGACTTTATCATCCTGTTTAACTCACACCCTCAGTGCTTATTGTTCAAATTCATATGTTTATACAACCTCAGGGGTGATGGTCAAAAATAAGTGTCTCTAGCAAAGGTTTTGGTAGATAGATATTGTGCAAGTGGCTCCAGAATCATCCTATCATGTCAGCTGGTTAGTGAAATGAGTGACTACTTCACCATATTGACAAAAACCAAAAAAAATGAAGTTCCTTAGAACACAGGATTAGACTCACTGCTCAGTCACTGATCCCTCTTCTTAGGTTCAGAATCCCAATTATCCTGCAGGCAGGCTCTCCATTGCAAAGGAGAGGCCAACATCTCCATGAGGAAAGCACAGTGCTGGTACAGAAGCAGATGGCTCCTGTTTGACCAAGAGAGATGTGATTCAGCACCTGTCCCTGGGCAGAAGAAACTCATTTGGCAGAGGGCTGCAGCAGAGCCTTGAACAGGCTTGTAAAGGCACCCTCCCGTCAGAGAGCAGCTCCTCTGCAATGCAGCTCATCTCCAAGGGTGCAAACTGGTGCCAAATTGCCTAAGGCCAGATTCATAGCTAAGATTCAGTGTGCATTTGTTTGATTTATTTTGTTTTTCATTACATTCTTGCTGCTCTTTTTTTTCCAGACAGCAGCCTATGGTTTTAATAGGATATGCCTTGTTAAATGCTGTTTAAGACTCTGAATGGACCCATAGGATCTAATTTGCCTATTTTAAACTGATGATATAAAGCTTCTAAATCCATATCTTGATTATTAAAAGAAATTTAAAAGTGCTTTCTTTACTTAATAGATCACAGGTTAAGTAGGTGGTCCAGGTTAATAGTGAATATGCATTTATAAACATTTTCTGCAAGTAATCTGTTATATCCTTTCAGTCGTGTCTCCAACATGGAAATGCTCTAAAGAAAGATACAAATACAGGAGTCCTCATGATGCTGGAATACTTGAGGAATGCAGGACTGGAATTAGATCATCTTTAAGGTCCTTTGAGGACCAGTTTGAGGCAGAACCTTTCACAGGGTGCTGGGAGCCCATTAGGATGCTGTACAGAATCGCTCACATAGATGTGACAAGGATTCATACCTACAAACAATGCTGTTGCACATTAAATCACTGTGGAGTTACAGCCTACCTACCACTATTGGAGGATATCTATAGTTCTTGTCCAGTTCACTGAGGATGTGTCTCCTGTGCAAAAGCCCTTTGTGTGGCTGTTAATTTTGAGTATATGAGCAATACTGAGAGTTGCTGAGGAAAACCTGCAGATATAACTTCCCCCCTCTCCTTTCTTGCCAACAGCAAAAGCAAATCAGGGCACACTTGTCTCAAGCATTTGTTAGTGTTATCTGAAGTTCTTAAGTTGAAACTTAATTTGTTTCAAGATTGTTATGTGGTAACAGCAAAGGCCATTTTGTTGTTAATTACCTAAAATAATAAAGGCTATAAGTCAAGCAAAACACACTCTACAATTATCACAGATGTTTTTCCAAGCTAATTAAAACCACTTATGGGAAAAATAAAAATGACATTTCCATGATGGTATCTTTTGAATAGATACCTGGAATTACTCTACAAAGAATGATAAAGTATTTTAGTAATATTTTTACATCAGATGTCAAAATCACATGTAAAAACAATGGCAGGAAAAACTTAGGTTGTGCATTTGAAATCAAACACTGCAACAAGCACAGAAGACCTTGGAATTGGATCCTCTCATTTCAAGGCTGACTGTGAACAAAAGCATTGGTTTGTTTCTTGCCTGTCAGAACCATTTTTGTTCCTATTTTGAATGTATTTTGGTTTCCTTCACTTCTTGTTTTCTCTCTCCACAATGTCCGGGTGGACTTATTACCCATTCTGTGCTAGGTCAGTAAAAGCCTCAATCCACACTGAACTCCAGGAGCTTCACTGGCTTCTGCAAATGCCTTGGTGTAATGTCAACATTAAAACCACCATAGAATGCAAAGCTCTTATCTATGTGAAACAACAAATCCAAACTTATTTTTACCTTTTAGTCATCATATTTTACTGCCTGAAATCTAAGATAAAGTCTCTCCCTATGCTTCTACTAAAACTTGGACTTCTGAAAATACTACCTATTAATAATAGCCTATTAAAAATACCAACACAAACCAAAACCGAACCTTTAAAATAGCCTAATTAAAAAACCCAAACCAAAACCAATTCTTTCAAACAGTGATCTACTTCGAAAGATTAGTCCAAGTCATAGAAATGCTGATGATGCAGACAAGAGCAGAAAAAGGATTTCCTGGCAGAGATCATTTTTCAATCACTTACAACAAAACTGAGACACCCAAACATCAGAAGTTACTTTTTCAAATGTAGAGGTCATAACTAACATCTCTCTCTTATATTCTCATGTATAAAATAGAGTTAATGACACTATTTAAGGTTTGCAAAGGGTCTGAGATTCTGAGAGAAAAAGCTCTTTTTAAAAAGGTGCCAGTCAGGCCCAGGTGTGGTGCTAAGGAACCGAAGCACCCACCATTGTCTGCATATTCTTGTTTCAAGACAGAGGTGGAACCATGACCTGATTCCTTTGACAGCCTTCCCTCTTCAACAAGGAACTGCAGACATGGGGAGCAATGTGACTTCTACTCTTGAAAACCATCCATGAAACAGCAGGGACTGCATGTAAATTTTGTGCAACACAGGCTCTCCATGGGATGTACAGAAGTTAAGAGATGAGTATTATACAGGGATACAGGTCATGAGTGAAAGGGATCTTTGACTTCCATGGATGGTAGGGTATCACCGGTTAAGCTCTGTGGCCTAACCTTTGAACCCTGGGCATCAAGAGAAACGAATAATTATTTATCAGACAGAAGTTGTTCTCTCAATACTCCCTCTCTGTTTGTCCAGCTATTAAAAGGCTCACTATAGGACAAGTTTATGATATTCCCTTAGGTTAATGAATATCCACACACAAAAAAAAAAAAAGGATCATTTTAATGTACGTCTCTGTAGCAAGGATGCTATCCCCAATTAGGATAAATCCAGTGAGATTAAAGCTGTGCCATAAGGGAATGTGAGTCCCAGTGTTTCTCTTACTGCAAATCAGGGACAATGTAGCACAAGTTCTGCTGGATTACTGTACTGGCTGTGTTCCGGCCAATTATTCAACAATGCAAGACATAATTGAGAAGTAATGCATACCACAAGGTGTATGGGACAGTGCATACTCAAACTGTTTGTCAACAATTATAAAAATCTACAGAACAAAATTAAAAGTTTTTAAATGTTATAGCTTGAAAGAATATACTGAAAATGTGTTATGGTTTGCAATGAGTCAAGGCACTGTTTTAGGAAAACCACAAATTATTTATAAATATGGATAACATGTATCATTAGTAATAACCACAATTCCACATGAGGATTGAACTCTTTCAGCCAGAGGATCACAGTGTTTTCCTGTCTGTATTCGTAGCAGAAACCCACTGTCTGAATAAGTGGGCTTCCATTCTGGAAAACACTGAAAAAATAATTGGTTGCAAGGCTCACGCTTGTTCTCAGTTTTACCAATTGCTTTTGTGCATGACATCAGCTAAGCTGTTAGCTTCTCTGCATTTTCCTGAGCATATGCTTGTGCTCTTAAGAACTCCTTACAACACCCCAGAATTTAAGTTGTTCCAAAGCAAGTAATAAACTAAGTTAAAAATAACAAAACAGGTAAAGGCAGACCACAGGCCCTGTGATGACCTCCTGATATGTTGAAACTGAAAGAGTTGTGAACAGAGCTCTTACCAACATCACCAGGTAGTAAAGAGAAAAATGGTGAAAAGGAAGGGGAAAAAAAAAATTTAAAGTTCTCTCAAATGTAATCTACACTTAATTATTTCTTAGACTTACTTCTCTGAAGTTAGTCAAAGTGGAAAGTATAGAATCACCACTGTCTTAGTAAAGGCTGTTCCACTGACAGGGAACAAAGTTTCTCCCAGCATTTGAAATCTAATTTCAAATTACATCAAGTGAAGTGTAATTTGCTGTGAAAACGATACATGCTTCTAACAAAACAGAGAATAATGAAAACTACACCAAAGAGACTTGTAATAGTACAAATTAATTAACAAATTAATAATAATTCTTACTCCACCAAACATATTTATGCTTATGACAGAGTAATTAGAAAATATGATAAGCAGTTCTAAATAAATTCAACAAGGAATGTGAATCTGCATAGCAAGAGTTCCTCTCAGCACTTCCAGATCAAACAGATTCAGGACCAGACTTTCATAAGAGTCCAGGGGGTAAATCTTCAAGGGCTCAGCACCCCCAGCTGTGCATGGACAGATTTTTCAATATGCCAAGGTCATATTTAGACACTTTCATGATTTCAAGAAGCAGCTGCCCCTCGTTGCCCTGGCAGAGCCACAGAGATCAGGACTCTGCACACACACAACACTGAGCTCTTGGGTTGAATATGATCACTTTGTGTTGGTGCCTAAACTGAGGATAAGCTTTTGAAGGAAGTCTGGCTCACAATGCAGATAATGACATTCCTTTTAAAAATCTGCTCCATAGAGCATTCTTTGGATTTCTGACAAGAACCTCCTTTCTCATCTAAATCCAGACAGACCAAGTGGGTGACCTGCTATGCATAGTTACATGGAAGCTGAGAGCTTATTGCTCCATCTGAAGCATGTGCTGGACAGAAATCCTAACTATAAGCGAATACAAGTTGTAGTTTTTCCTCTTCATCTATTGTAAAATTCTCAAGACTCCCTGTCCTTCTAGAATCCACATCTCCTCCAGTAACTCCCTTGATTTCATCAGGACTTTATCCAACTCCCAACAGGTTGCTCCCGCTTATGACTTGCACTGACAGGAGCAGGCATGAACAGGGGCAGCTGTTGCACAGCAGCTGCTTTGTCACCTTTACACATGTGTGTCATTGGGTCACCTGCTGTAAACCAAGAGCTACCACCAGCTGCCAGAAAAAAGAGGTGGGCAGTGAGAGAAGTCTCTCATTGGTAGTGATCACTTCCCATAGGAATTGTACACCTGAAATGCCATTCAGAGCAAAGATTCAGTGAAAAGGACCTTTACTCATCTCTTCCTTTTACCAGACACTGTGAAAAAGGCAACATTGAATTGCTATCACTATACTATGAGATTAGTGTATGCTAATGTTTGCTACATCAAGAAATTCACCCTTTTTAATAACGATATAAATTCAGGAATCTGTAACAAATAATAAAAATTGCTGATTCTCAGAGAATGCTTTACTCAGTTATTTGCTGTGAAATCACAGGAAGCTCAGATACATCCAATGGGTAATTCACTGTGGAAAAGATGCTGAGCTCCCTGGGCACACACAGTGCATAGGTTTAGAGAGGCCAGTGAAAACCAGGTACCACTTGAAAATATGTGAAACAGGCACCTGTTTCTGATTTTTGTGGAAATACTGCTTGACTTGCAGGAAAGCCAGCTTGTCAGAGCATAAAGCAAGGAGCCTGTACTCCCTGGCTTAGAAAGACAGTCCCTATCCAAGGAGTTTACAGGGTTTTGCTGTGTTTGTACAGTACCTGACTACAACAGAGTACAAGTCAATAACTTGTGCTCCTCAGCAAAGTTGAAAAAAAGAGTACATTTCCCTGCCATGTCATAGAGTGTCATGATGTACTTTGCTCACTCCTCCACTCTTATCTCCTGAGAGTGGTAAAACTCAGAGATGAAACAGTATTCCCTCCTACTCTCCCGTTAAGGCTGCTTTAAGCTTTAACTTCTCAACAGACTGGCCCTGTTTCTCCTTCCTTGTTGCTCCCTGGGTAGGTGAGAAAAAGTTTTTGCAGATAGGCACTCCCCAGGTTACACATCCTTTCTCTCACAGAGGAACCAGGCACCAGCTTCCTTCAAGGGCTTCTGCTGCTAAACGGGACAGGCAATATCAGCCCCCTTGTCCTCCAAGGACAGCCACAGGTTGAGCGTGTCAGCCCGCTGAACAGGTTAAATCCAACAGGCATAAAGACACTGGCATTAAGCCAGAGGCAGGAATTCATGAGGAAGGAGCAGTCAGCCCTCACCTCAGTAAGGCAGCACTGGTTCAGGAACATCTCACTTCTAAAGACATCCCCTGCAAATCCCCAAAGCCCTTACCTCAATCTCTTGGCCCCTTTCTGCTCTCCCTTCCACATGGCCACTTCCAGCACACTCTCCTGGAAAACAGGGTCAATGCAGAGGTGGCTCCACAAACCACCCTGGACTGGAGGCACTTCTGAACAGGTCAGCCTTCGTGGATCAGCAATTTTCATGGCAATGAGTTCTGTCTCCTCAGGGAGGGAGAGCCTCACTCTTCCTCAGCAAAGCTCCTAGCTGAGGGCACAGTGCCCTGTCCACCTCAACATCCCACAGCAATCCCATAAAAACCAGCACCCCTCAGCCAGCTCCAGCCTTCCTCCCATTCCTGCCATGCCCATTAAAATCTCTGAAAACTGAAGGTGGAAAAGTAACTTTTTCTTCTTTTCAGCTCAAGGGAACCACATCTTCCTGCTCTGAAAGAGATGGACAGGAAAGGAAAGGAGAGCAAGCCCCTGGGAAAGTGGAGGCAACAAGGCACAAGATAGGGCACTGTGTCACCCAGGGTGCCCACCAGAAGCCTGCATTGGCAGCCTCACCAGACCCCAGGCTTTCTGGCACAGACTTGTGCATGATTTGGAGAAAGATACCCTTCATCTCTTTGCCTTCAGTCTTCTTCATTAAAATAACATAGCACATCACTGTGCAACTCCAGACAGGTCAGACTCTCAGCAGCGGGGACTCAGTCAGGAATGCCCAAAAACCAAAAGTTATAATGGGCTATAATCCTTGTTTTAAGTTTCTAAATCTTCTTCTAAAAAGCCCATCATATTTTATTTGGGAAGTAGTGAGGCAGGTGCAACAGCAGGCCTGCTACACTAACAGTGATGAAAACCCAGGCTTCCACTGTGAGTAAATCAGCTATCATGAGCATAAAAGATGATTTTTTTTTTCATCATGTTGTAATGTCTTCAAATTACCTTAACACACCAACTGGCATGACAATGTTCTAAAATTACCATAACTGTTACTATAAAAATGCTAGAAGATATTACTCCTCTCATATATATTTTTTTTTTTTAGCCCAAATAAAATGGAAAACTGCAAACAATAGTTTTAGAGAAAAAGGGCAAAAAAGCAACTGGAGACTGACAAAAAATGTTAATATCTTAAATTACTAAATCCTATTTTCGTTTCTCTAAGGTTGTTAAATACATATTTCTTCTATTTGGTGGTAAGTACTTAGGAAATATAATCTATGTATTTGGTCTGAGAGAGCCCTACTTGTGGTACAGAGAAAAACATTTCAATCTCTGCTCCAGCCATACAGAGCCATAACAACTGACTTCTGTAGTGCTCCACTACATTTATGCCAGCACAAGTGAGTCTAGACCCTGACCCTTGAATTGTTCACAGAGAACCAAATGTAGCCCTTATTACTCTTGAGAATAGACACATGTTAGTAAAGTGGGTACTTGGAATAATGCAAAGTGCCTCTTCAATAATGCCGTTTGTGAAGCTGCATTGTGTTCCATTCATAATGGACAGCTTCAACCCTTGTTCGGCACTGGGCAAGAGTTCTTAGAGAATGCAGCAAAGATCCATAGAGTAGCTATGTTACTGCAACAATTAAAATCACTTTGAAGACGAGAAAATGTCCAGATGGAAAAGATGAGACAGCAACAATTATACAGTGACAGTAGTTTGTGAAAGATACCCTAAACAGAAAGAGATCTCTACAGAACAGAAGAAATTTATGTTGACAATGCTTTTAAGAAAACCTTTCAGAAATAACCCTTTGTCCTAGAACCAAAATGTTTTCCAGGACCATTACCTCTTCCAGGCTCCTCATCCCCTTCATTTTTAATTAGCTTTTTCCTAGCTGCACTTGGTTCCATTTCCGCTGTAATAGCTGTCTTTACTGCTGTCCTCCTACCAGAAACGTTAGCAGGCAATCAGTGCTCTTGGGACAGGGACTTGGATTACAAAGGCACAAAGAAGCAGATTTACAGGCCTTTGGGCAGTAAGCTGGTCTGAGTAGTGGGGTCTAGTCTAAATGGATAAACAGACACATCCGCCCACTCCTAGATACCTGCCTAAAGATAAAAGCAGAACCAGCTCGGAGTAGTAATGAGGCAAATACTTGAACACGTTGTTTTAAAAGCAAGCATGACTCTACAAGCAGAACCCAAGTCACCAAAGCCACAAGATCAGATTTTTTTATACTTCTGTAGCACCTTTCATTTTTATAAATTAATTCCTGGCTTCTACCACTGCATCTTAGATTAGAACCTAAGCTCTAGTTTTCTCCAATAAGAATAAAGTGAACCTGTACTATCTCCCTTCCATTATGCTCCACAATTGTAAAACTTGTCAAAGGGTTGATCCTGGGGATTTTGGTTTCATTTCTTCAAATTTTCTGAAATATTCTATAATGCTGTTGCTTTATCTCACCAGCTACAAACGGCTCTCTCTATCTGCTGTCTCCCAAATTGATTTTTAGAATTCTTTAGCAAGAATTCTGTAGCAGCTTAGACTATTCCCATATGGTAGAAACAGATTAACTAACATCTAAGAGCCATTTTTGCTGTTCTCATTGCACTTGAGCAGAAATTTGATACAAGTCACACATTTTGTGCTCTGCTTTTTCACAGGTCACTCAGACCTGCTGTCACTTCTGATAAGGAGTGTAGTGGAGGGAGCTAAGAACCACCACCTTCTTTTTACCTCCGACAAAGGGCATTACAAAGCTCATCATTCCCAAATACAGTTGGGTTCACAAGCAACTGCAGGCATTCCTTGCCAAGCTGATGTTGAATTCATGTGCTGTTCTTCCATATGGTTCCCTACTACAGTTATTGGTAAGCACGCCAACAGATGTGATCATGAAAAAAGCGTATAGAAACTCCCAAATACTTAGATCAATAAACCACTTCCCACTCCAGAATTACCTTTTTTATTACATATTTCCTTGCTTTTCTTAGCCCCTACTAATCAGACTACTTACTGAGATATGCAAAAATGATTACCAGTTTCTCAAGCATTCAGTATTCTTGAATATTAACTATAGGTTCCGTTTAATTCTATTTTTATCTGAGCTAGTCTGCCCATTTCTAATGGCTTGGTTATATTCCAAAAAAAATCTTTCTTATTTTAGCATAGAGATTGCAGCACACTCTCTTCCTCATTTATAAATGTTTTAAGGTCTCAACACTACGGTTATTCCCTATTTTCCATGTTAGTAAGGAAAGGTGCATTTCATTTTCAACTGCTTAATTAATATACATTTTGTAAAATATTTGGCAGCCATAACTTCCCCAAAATGATGATCTTGCAATTATACATCCTAAGTTGTAATGACAGAAGACCAATTCAGTTGCTGCAAAATTAACATCAGCATCAAACGGCTGTCTCCCTGAGCCTGTTTACTCTTATCTACTGATCTAGAATTCTTATCAAGAGCATGATAAATTATTAAGATGTATGACAACAAAGACTCCTCCTTGAGTGATACTACAAAGGCATTCTTCTAATGCTAGAATTCTCCTTATTATCAAAGCAATAAAAAAAAGGAAGGAAGATGAAGTAGGGTCCTGCATAAGATTCATTTCAGGAACATGTGTACTTAAGGTCTTCCAGGTAAAGAGGAGACCCAGTCAAGGGAAAATGCTGAATCTCCAGCATTTCACCCCAACCCTCTTGCCATTTTCCATTCAGATAGTGACTGTGGAAAATGCTGAAGAAAAAAGTTATGGTCTAATATTCTGTTGGCAAAGTACAATCACTGGCATTTATTTTGTCATCATAATAGCCCTTGGCAGGCCATCCTTCCCAGCAATACAACAAACATTTTAAATGCCTTTTCAGCTAAGCAGCTTGGAGAGCTGTGCAAAAATAAACCACATGTAAGCAGTTTCAAACCAAGAGTTAAAGCAACAGTAACTACTACTTAATTCCTACTCATTTGCAGTTCCCATTGTGACAGCACCAAGACAGAAGCCAGTCAGGACTCATTGCTTAGGTACAGTGAACAAAACTGATTAGCTGTACAGCTCTCAACTAAATCATAGAACATTTCTAATCATAGAACAGTCTGGGTTGGGAGGGACCTTAAAAATCATTTGGTTCCAACACCCATGCCATGGGCAGGGACACCTCCTACTAGATGTGGCTGCTTAAAGCCCCATCCACTGTAGCCTTGAACACTTTCACAGATGCAGAGTGGAGTGTTCCAGTGCCTCACCACCCTCAAAGCAAATAATTTCTCCCTAGAATCCAATATAAACCTACCCCTTTCCATTTAAAGCCATTCCCCATTGTCCTAGCACTGCACACCCCTGTAAAAGGTCTCCCTTTTATAGTCTCTCCTTTAGGTACTCAAAGGGTCTCTAAGGTCTCTCCAGAGCCTTCTCTTCTCCAGGCTGAACAGCCCCAGCTCTCTCTGTTTTTGTAGGAGAGATGCTCCAGCCCTCTGACCATCCCTGTGGCCTCCTCTGGACTTGCTTTAACAGCTCCATGTTCTTCTCTACATTGGGGAGCCCAGAGCTGGCACAGCACTGCAGGCTGGGTCTCACCAGAGCAGGGGGCAGAGTCCCCTCCCTGCCCTGCTGCCCACACTGCTCTGGGTGCAGCCCAGGGTGCAGCTGGCTTTCTGGGCTGCAAGTCCACAATGATAACAAATTTTACTGAATACACGCATTTGCTTAGTGAAATAGAGCTGATAAGCATTTGGGATGAGAAAACAGTGATTGAACATAAACAGTAATTTGCTAATGAAAAGGCCTTACAGATTGCTGGCAAACAAAAGTTTTGAGCACTAAACTAGTGTGTACTGAACTTGCATCAACAGCAAGTTTTCAGCCCAGAGGGTTTTCTTAACTTTCCTTTTGTACTTCAATCTTCTTCTAGGATACTGTGCATATATGATCATTTTTATACAGGTTCAAATCACACATTTTTCAACAACATACTCAAATTACTTATATTGAGGAGAGATACCTTGCTGTGGACTGTAGGAAAAGGCTGTTCTCATGGAGAGAAATCAAGGAGAGAGGAGACACTGAAGTGCTCATTTAAAAGAACTAGTAGCTCGAAACAAAAGACCTTTTTTTCCCCTAGCACCACATTTGGATCAGTCACAGCCTCAGTCTCTCTTCTTCTGAGTCTCAGACTCTAACATTTGATAAGCCTTCAAGACCCTGACAAAGAATATTTTCTCCAGATCAAGAGAATCTCATCTGTCATCCTCCTATTGCTTTAATGGGGATAGGACTCAGCTATAAATGCATGTGACCCCCAGAAAGAGCAAAAGAACTTGAATTTAGAGAGAGTTTGCCTGCTAGGTACTAAATAAATGTACAAGCCTAGGCCATGTTGCTCCCCAGTACACATCCTCAAGTGACACACTCTAAAGCAGCAGATTCACTGATCACAGAAGCACAGACTTTGCGTTTCAATCTGTGAATTAATGCCCCTACCAGACATAAAATAGTTCTAAGAAATAATGTGTTCTTTAGGATAAAATACGCAAGACTAGAGAATTAGAGCTGAGTCACTGCACACCCTGTCTAGTCCCAACCCCACATTACATGATTGTCTCACTAGCTGATTAATTTCCAGTTTAAAGGTAAATTTACCTTCTTGTTTAGTATTAAGGTGACAGTCCACCTGCAACACCCACTAACAGAAAAGCAGAGGCACAGCCAACACTGGCTCTGCTTTGCCCTCTCTAGTGCAAGTCAGAGGAAATTGAGTCATATGACTGCAGGTGAAAGCACATTTCCCACTTACAAGTCTTGCTGGAAGGCTGCTCCAGGCCCTTGCCCCAGGAAGATTAGAAATCTATTTCTAAATCAGTCTAAACATTCACAATTTATCCATTTTTTTCTTATCTTTAAATCAAATGCACATAATGCTTCCAGTCATCGTGCATTTGTCATTCTCCATTATATTTCCCTCTGTATACTTTCAAACAGTACCGTTGCAAATATTTTCCTGCCAACCAAAATGACAAAATGGTGTGTATTCCCTTCACCAGTCACCCTTCCCAATGTACAATACTAGTTTAATCTACCATTGGCAACCTAATTCTGATTCTCTAGTATTTATTTTCCTTCTCCCATCATGTATCACTGTTTACTTCCTTTTAAATTTTGTGGGGAATTACAAGTCATTTCATAGTCAGACAAAGGTTCTACCAGTTGACTGGCTAAATACTGTACTTTTCTAAAATTACTAATCTATTTAACTGACATTAAATGCCTGTTATCAGATACAGTTAAATAACCAACCCGAACAGCAATCTGGTTACCAGAGTTAAAAACCTTTCAAATTCCACTCCTGCAAATATGTTTTCTTTCTCTACAAGAAAAAAAGCTACAGGAATGATTGGGCTACTTGAGAACATGTCCTACAAGCCTTGATCTTTCAAGGTGATGAGCCATTAATTCTGACTGAATTTAAGAAGAGTTCAAGTTCTCGGCACATTTTGAGTTAGTCTCCCAAGCTCAGAACCAAAAACCAGTAAGAAGTTTTCAGTCAACATAGAGCAGCCACAGAGAACAGAAAGATTAAAGAGTTTACAGAATAGGTAAAAGGACAGGAAAACTGGAAAAAAATGATTTGAACATAAATCTTTAAACATCTGAAAACCCAGATCAGCAGCCAATGCATATGTTGAATAAATGAGCCATTTTTCTTACTCAAATAATCACAGCACCATACATTTTGATGCCAGTTTGAAGGGATTAGAGCAGCGATAATAATATTAGATTCAGTAAACAACTACTGAACATACATTAGTATTCTGCATCTTTTATTACTTAACCCTTTGGAATAGCAATTAGTTTTCAGTTTAATTGATCAAATAAAGTTGGTAGAATGACAAAACTGAGGCATTTTATTGATCATAGTTTTTAATGCAAACTGAGGACTGCTGAGGTAGCAGAACTGTCCACAATAGGTTACAGCATACAGCGATAAACTTCCCATCTCCTATCAAGCCTTCAGCCTGCTGTTCACTACACAGTCTTTATCTTCACATGCTGACACATGTAATCTAACATTCTCACTCTGCCACAGTAGAAGCAATTGCTTGACAATTTGATTATGGTTTCCTGTCAGCTCATACACAGAATATTCTTGGAGCTTTCAAGATCTGCAAAATATTTTGATTTTACAATGATAATAATCTTGTGGGGAAAACATCATTTAAAATATTGATTTCTGATAGGCAACCTGCTCCAGATCTGCATGCAGAAACTGCTCAGAACATCTAGAAGCAGATGCACATGAGAAGAGAGGCAGAAATGACAGTAATGTGCAAATAACAGAGGGAGAGGGTCAGTGGATGAAAGCAGTTACTGTCTGACAGCTGCTCTCCTCGCTGTGAGAAATGAGTGGATAGTCCCAGTCTGGGCTGTGGGAGACACATGTCTTCCCCACAAAATTCCAGACACTCTGAGTATAGAGGCCAAATCCTGAAAGGACACAAGAGACACCTTTTTGTCTAAAATGGTTTTGGCAAATCCTGGGTGAGGTTCATGGAGCTAGGGAATGGCAGAAGACATGCCCAGTCCCTGCCTTTTTCGTTGCATCACTGAGACAATTGAGCACTGCACATCAATTGCTGTCAGTCTAGCACCTTGGGTTTGTTTTTCAGAACATGTTCTGTAGCCCTGTATTTGTGGGCTGCAGCCAAAGAGCTGTTGCCCAGATCAGAGGTTGGGGCCAAATCTGAACTGATGCCACCTCCGCATTCCTTCTGCCTGTGGTGGCTTGGTATTAAATGGATCCCCTCCTAGGTTGCTCCATTTTATATTACATAGCAAAATCCCCAGTGGCTCAAGGAAATGTCTAACACCCCACAGCAAGGTCTCAGTTAAACTCTTGGGCTCTGGCCATATCCTAGAGGCTTAGTGCTCACACAGATCTCCTGGTATAGCCAGAGATGTCAAGTGGGCACTCTGTGCTAACAAAACCACCAGAGCAGCTGCAACATGCTCGGTAAGCTGAGCCCATACAGTTCAGTTTCTTGCCTTCAAACGAAATTTCAAGAAACGTTTTTGTAACAAAAGAACACTCGCTTCCCTGAATGTCAAGTGATATAAAGGTCTACATCCTGAGGAACAAATTGTGTGAGCGTTTTAGAGACCAGTAACTTTCACCATAGAGTCTGGACTCCTACTTCAGACTGAAGCTAATGGAAGAATGACATCCAAAGAGTTTTACTTAGGTGGCTGTTAAACGTATGTGGAAACACTAGCCTAAAAGTCAAATTGTCTTGGCACCAGAAATTCACAGTAGACCTTTTATTTGCTTAAAACAAAGTATTATGGGTTTGGTTTTTTCGTTTGGGGGTTTCTCTTGTCTATGCTGCTGTTTTCAAGACGTTAAAATACATTTTCTTTTCATGTTTCTTGTTGCCATTGTCCCCAAGGTATGGCAGTTACATGAAAGAGAACAAGAGAATAACTACACTGATGCAAGACAGAGCAGTCTTGGATATCTAGAATAAGACTGAGAAGCGAGCACATGAAAATGGCAGAGATACCACTGAAAATAATCCTATTAGTGAAACTGCATGACTAACAATAATTTATATGCGCCCAGAACATATGTGCACCCCCAGAACACAATCAATCATTTCACCTGGAATACAGCCACTCAGCACTATTCTATTCATACATACAAGCTGTTAGCTATCATTAATCAAAACGCTTTTAACTAATTACTTTAGCTTTTAAACAACAAATTTATGAATTTACACTAAACTATCAAATTGCCATCCTATCTTATTTCATCAAAAGGTATTCAGCTAATAATTTGCACTGTGACAAACACTAGACAATCCTGGTGTGTCACAAGAAGCAAACGTGTCACACTATACACCCTGTGCTGTGAAAACCTTCACAAGTGTCAAGAGCTGTGAGACAGGGAAGCCTCAGAGAGGCACAGGGACCCCAGAAGACCACGTGTGCTCCCCCTGCATCTGATGGGATCAGAGGAAATCTCCAAACTGAAAACATGCAAATGTAAGACATCTTCACTTGCTGTACAGGATACCACAACTCACTGAAGTCAGTTACTGTTGAACAAGGAGAGCAGCTTAGGAAATAGCAATTACCTAGCGAAATATAAAAGAGGCTGTCTTCCACCACACAGAGAAGTACAGAAAGCTTCTCTCAGCCTTGTCAGACAAGACTGTTTAACCTAAGGCACAACAGTTTGAAGAGGAATTATTTAGTTGTAACCAGTTGATTCCACTGTTATGCTGTAGCCAGTCTTGCCAAGAGTGTTAAAATACCATTACTATTTCATGATAGACTTTTCATTTAAAAAAAAGTAAATATGACAGCCTGCATGAGAAGGGAGTATGAACTACTAAAGCAGAGTACGTTGACAAATGGAGTCTCAGATTAGATTAATTGAATGTGTTGTATTTTCTAAAATATACATATACATTTATAACTAATGCTGACTAACACATACAAATGGAACAAAAAAATAGAAAGCAATGCTGAGTAAAATATAGCTCAGCTTTTTCAATTCATATGAAACTTTTCATCTTTCAAGTGACCCAAATTTAAACTGAAGTGCTTTTTAGATGGTATCTAAAAGCTGAGGGGGCCTCTTTTCTGTTCTAGTTTGAGTGTTTTGTGACCAATATATCATTTCTCAGGAAACTGCTCTTTTCAGAAATACAATATATACGGCTGCATGGCCCAGCAGTGTAGACATGAGGCTGTGATAAAACAGTTCTGGAGTAGTTTTCTTCCACAATTCTGTTTTCTTTACTATGCAGATACCCTTCCCAGGGTATCCAACTGCACAGAATTCATGAATCGCATGGCATCAAAACCACATCGTTGGCCCTTTCCAGTCAGATCTATTAGACTTTGACAATATAGACAGATTTCCAAAAAGTACAGCCTCTCATCTCTCTGGTTGACTCCCTGAAGCACATAATTTGTTTTATAAATGAAAAATTTTTTTTTTAATAATTGCGGCATGTGTGGAATATAGATGGCTCTTTATTTATGCTAATAATAAAAAATAAATGTCAAGCCTACCACATCCTTGATAATTTAAGTCACTTTAATGATACATGAAATACAAAATAAGTCTTCGCTAAAGGTCTCTAAACAGAAAAGGCCAACATCAGTAAATAAAGAAGGATTATCATGGTGGGGCAAACTTGAAAGAAGATGGTATTCACCCAAAATACAATTTGCTTGGACAGTAATTTTCTGTATTTTCCCTGCTATTATTGAAGAGATGTTTTTGACTAAGAACTTTTTTCTTTGAGAACCCATGCCCTTTGCTCAAAAGTCATATAGTCCTGTTAAGTCACGTGTCAGTGGTTTCACTATTACAGAAGAAAAAATAATCATGATGTCATCAACTTGTCATTTAGAGCCCTAATACTGGATTAGGAAACCGAAGTATCTTGGCACATGAATTCAAACTCAATGAGTTCAGCTTCATACAGCTGAAATGTGAATGATGAATGCACAAATCATTTAAGAATTCTTATTTTATGCTAACAGTTCATATGGTGGAGGCATTTCCAGAGATTGTTTCTGAATTTTTATAGGTGATGATTAGTTTTAGTTCCTGTACTTTGACCTTCAGAGACCTCAAATCACTCCAAAAAAGGATAACCCTAAGAACAAGCATGAATGTAATCAGATACCACCGTGACCCCTTTCCATCAAATACGGACAGTGCCTGGAATTGTAGGAAGACATGGCTGATAGAACTGTAGGAAGACCACCTCAGTGTCACTCAGGCTCTAATCCGAAACCTTTTGATATATATCTACATATTCAATGGAAGTCAATATAGCTTAAAACAAACTAATAATCATATCTTCATCTCCAACTTACACAAAGGTCCGATGTAGCAGTTAGAGGAGAGGACACTGTGAACCAGTTTGCTCCTCCTTTGTACCTCAGAGGAAAGGCAGACACACCCCCCTTTCTCTGGGTCTGCACAAACCAAATGTGTCAGAGGTGTCACCACCTCCTTGGTCCCCTCACTCCCTGGAAGGCCAGCACATTGCTACAACTTCCAGCTCCCCAGCCCTGCAGCTAGCAGTATTTCCTGGCCTTTATCAACACCAATGCTCCATATTCATTTACATGCACCCAGTTTCAGACTCTAAACCCTGTTAGTGCAGTTTTCTGGAAGAAGTTTGTCTTTATTATTTTTCCCCTAACTCTTGTCATTTACAAACCACGTAGCTGTAGAACAGCCCTTTTGGGGAGCACTCTTTTAGCAATTGTATTGGCTCACAATGCAGATATGCAAAAACCAGGAAAAGCAGGAACACATTTATATTTGAAAGCTATTGTTCTCTGCATAGTTTAACAAATCGCTTCCCTCTATTGGAAACCATTTATGCCACAAAAAAAAAAAAAAAAAAGGCATCTCAAATCATAGCAACGCTGACTTTTTTGCTTTACCACTGTGCTCTCATATTCTTACAAGGTAAAATTAGTATAAGTGGCAGCATGTTTCTACAAGGCACAGCAATGAAGCTGTCATATCAGGAAAGCTGGTTCATCTCACTAAAAAAAGTTACAGAGAACACAAGTCACAGAAGGCTTTTGCTGAGAAACCATCTGCTTTAACTATCAGACCATTTCCTGCTCACTATCCTATGTTACTGCAGGTAAGGACTAGGAAGGATTTCTCCCTCTGTCCAGCAATATCCTTGCACAAAAGCCTGAACCCTTGACAGCTTAGATATATGTGCTTCCAACATCCATGATTTACAAAATAATCTTAAAGATTGAGAAGTGTCAGAAGTGATGAGGAGAAATCCCCCCTTGGCAACAAGAGCAGGAGTGACAAGAAACAGCGGGGCAGGGACCGAGCTTCAGTACCTGAGGTCAAAGCCACCCCTGCTTCAGGAATCCTGAATTTCTCACAGCCTATCCAGCCTGATAGTACTCCTGTCAGGGGACTATCAATACAAAAGCAGTTATTAAACTACTATTCATGCTGAGTCAAAGTGGAAAAATAAGGTAGACAAGCAAGCAAAAGCAGAAATTGCTATTTAATAGTCATGGTCCTTTCAAGGACAGCTCATCTACTCTTTCCACTCTCTGCTGCTGGGCATCTCCCTAACACTTCTGAACTCTGCTATTCCTATAAGGAATTTCTTTGGGCCATCACAATATTCTCACCTAGCCTTCTTCAGGAGCCAGCATTTCATTTTTGCTTTGTTTCCTAATGATTAAAATATGGCTCTTAAATCCCATACCAAGTTTATGCCTTTCTATTCAGCTGGTATCTCTCTAGTAGCTGGTGTGAAATGAGCTGGTGACCACTTTCCAGTTTTGCAGCTATACATACTTGGTCCAGTTGGCATCCACGCTTGTCACACCAGACTGAGCATTTCAGCCGAAGTCCAGTAAGCACCAGACCTCTGCAATGTTATTGTGGCAACGAGGAAGAGCTCAACCAAACAAGGCTTGTTTTCTGAATGCAGCATCTGCATTTACCATACAGGCTTCAGCTTGCCTGGAGATATCAAGAGATGGATGGAGAAGGGACATCTGGTCATTTATTGACTACCTCTGGTCTGCAGAAACCCCTGGTGTAAAGGCAGAAATACCAGCAATCTTACACACTTGTCACAACTAATGCTGCCTGCTGGAGCTGCTCTTGGTTATCTGCACTTAAGCACCAACATGCTGGGGCTTCCCTGCTGGGGAAGGGTCCTGAAGCAAAATGCCTACACAACATGCCTGTCCCACCCTGCCATGCAGTCACTTTTATTAGTGGTGATGTCTGCTCTCCTACTGTCAAATCCCCCCTTTCCACACAGGGAGCATAGAAAGGGATTTCATACTGTGTTTCCATTAAGTACAAAAGCTCAGAAGTAACTCACACTGTCAGGATTTATTCTGAATCAATTTTTCCCATAATAAATAGAAGTTCAGTTTTCTTGTGGTTAAACAAAATGAAATGCACACAGTGAAAAAAAATTAAAGCTGTCAAGCTATTAGATGTCTCACATTAATGTGCATAAATGTTCAGAATTTAATGGGGAAAGGTGTGAGCTTTAGTAATTAATATTAGATGTTGCCAGTAAAAATTAGACTTAGTTTCAGAAAACTGGTTGACCTCTTGATCCTCCAGATCATTGCATATGAGATCCTTTTTTCATTACACAGTTAAGTGTTCACATACAACATCCTATTTCTGATGAATATAGGAGGCAGAAGGGGTATTTGTTGCAATGATTTCCCTGCAGGTTTGATAAGTGTGGAGTGGGGAAGAAGGAATTTAGGTAACCAGATGTTGAAAAGTTGGTGTATACCATAATTACTGCCACAAATTATTTGTACTGGAATATTCTGCTCTGTATTCCAGTTGTAAAAGGACAAGAGTTTTCATTTTTTAGATAAGCATTTGAACTATTTAGCATTAAATTTTCCTACCAGACAGTGCAATTCCTGGTCTAGTTTCCAGTAGGACTTCTGGAGAATTAGGCAAAAATACTTAGTATCTGTTCCCCAAGTGCCAATTTTTGTCTGCTGAGCACGTAGCCCCTAGCAGCAGATGATGTGCTGGACAGCCTCTAGGGAACAAGAGGCATTATCCTCTGCCACAAACCTCTGCTAATGCTCAAAGTAGAGCTCGTGTGAGTCCCTTGCTTACTGCTAGTTTCCATTTCCAGCAGAAAGCAGCAGACCTGTTTATTACTATGTTTGATTCAGCCCAGCTGCTGGTGGGTGGATGGCCATATCCTTCCTTCCTTATCTTTTCCATGACATGATGTGCTCTGAAGCCCATGAGTTACATGAGGAGAGGCACCCGCTGGCAGCCACAACCATGCACATCGAGCCTTCGTAGCCTCTGAGGCAGTGACTGGAGCAACTGGGAGCTTGTCTTTTACATAGCTCATGGTGTGACACACAGTGAACGAGCACCATTTGGAACAGGGGAAGGGCAGCAGGCCAGGAGAGCTCACTAAGAGCCACAGATGTGCTGAGCTGTCAGTGCACCAGTACCTGGGATCACCCTGACCCCAGCAGAGGAGCAGGTCCCAGCCCATCAAGCACTGCTCCTCTGCTGTGTCCGTGTGGGGCAGCAAATCAGGAGCAGACTCTGCTTATCCAGCTGTCCTCACACCTCACCTGTACTTCCAGACCTCTCTACTGCCTGCTTTGCCACAGCACTGCTATCAAGCTTCCTTCAGTTAAAGCTATGGTGATATGCAAAGTGCTTACAAAGATGGAAACTGTGAAAAGCAACTAATTTGCACTGGCCATTCAAACTTGACAGCAATACTTGAACAGCCTGGCTGCTCAGCCCTTCCCCTCCACTCCCCACCCCCTACTTGCTGCAGCATTAGATCATGAAGTGAGGGAAAATGGGATTCTTTTCATGAAAGCAAAAATAAAAGTGATTTTTTGTTTAGCTATGAGAACATTTTAAATAGGAGAAAATTGCATTAAACACACTCAACTATATTTACTAAATTATTAATCTAACAAAAGTCAAGCAAAGATCATACATTCAGGAAACACTGCATTTTTTATTAGTTGGCTGAAAAGCCCTGTGATAGCTTCCTCTAAGACTGACTATTGTTTAGAAATAAAGAACTCTAAAAAAAGAAAGATAAATTGTTTTATAATTAGAATAATTTGTAATTCACTAGGTATGCGAACTAACAGGTATATTAATACATCACTGTTTCTACTAATACACCTTGCAAAAGCCCACCCATGCTATATTATACAAAGGACTCACTCTAGGCTTTATACCACACAAAACAGCCCTCATGGCTGAAGTAGCTCCCAAGGTGCCAAAAATTTAGAGGTTGAACTTGGGATGCAATAGTTCCTCCTCATGCAGCAGGTTTGACAGGCTATTTCTGACCATCCTTCATAACTACTCACCTCATAAATACAGTGCTAAAATAATCCTATATTTTTGAATCTGTACAAGGCAGTGTTTTTACTAGCAGTCATTCAGCATGCCCACATCACAGCACCAGGCTTCAGCCTGGCTCAGGTTCCTGGGCTGGGCAAAAGACTTGCCTGTTTCTCTCCTCAGCTATGCTATTCACTGAAAAATTACCTGGGGTAGCAGGCAAGGTCTTTCCCAGGTGCTGAGGCAACACTCATCAGGATATATAGCTGGGCCCCTGTACAGTTTCTACAGAAAGGAAGCACTGACCCCAAAGGAAGGCCATCCACCTTACAGGATCTCCAGTGATTCCACAGGTAGGAGCCAGACTTATAAACCTTTCCTATTCCTGGTTTACAAAGATATCCATTAAGTTTCTTACATAGCTTCCTCAATCCTGTTGCTAAAACCAATTAACAAAGAAGAAAAACCCTCCCATTCCTTCACAAATAAAATCCATGTTTGAGAGTCCACTAGTCCTTGACGCAGTTCTTTTTTGTTTGTTTTGATTTTTGGAGGGTTTTTAGCATTTTTAAGAAAGTATAGTAGAAGTTTATTTAGTTTCTGCAATACATAGACGTTTACTTACCATCATTCAAGTCCCTCTTGGACAGAGACCCCAAGCTGGCCCCACTCTGAGCTACTGGTTGGAATAGCACTGTAGTGTTTGCAGCATTACCTATGGAAGCTGTATGAAATGCATAGACTGCCCTGCAATAGCCTTAAGAACAGTTCTCTGGTATTACTGAGCCAGTTACTAGATGTCAGTCAGAAAAAAATCCCAAACATACTTAGCATTACATGCCTTGCTAAACTGAGATTCAAGAACTCGGAATCTATTTGTACATCAAAGTACCTACACAATAGATCACTCAACTCTCCAGTAAGATTTTATTTGCTGATCAAGTTATCTACTAGAGATGTTATTTATAATTTTTTGCTTTTTCCCTTCACTCTTGTCATTAGCAAAACCTTTTTCAACTCAAAAGCACAAGCAGGACTTTTTGACAGAGACACAACTGCGAATGGCAGCAAAGATGGTTCAAACCCAGCTCACTGCAGAAGATCCACATAACTTGGGACAAGCAGGCAGCAGCATCCCCTCCACAGCTGCTTCCTACTTGTGTGCAGAGCTGTGTTCCAGGTTGCCTGTGCCTTTCCACGTTACTGCACAGCAATTCCAGCCAACTACTAAAGTGGAGCAGGAGCTGATGATGGCTCTATCACCTGGCAGCTGATGGGAGTCAGCCCTGAGCTTCTGATATCAGCACTGCTGACTTGTACCAGCCAGAGCTGGGCACCGCCTTCACTACCACAAAAAGGCTTTAGATAAATTATTTATTAAAGACTTTTTTGCTTGTATTGTATTGAAACACATAGGCTTCTCTCTGACCTGTGCCTCTACAGTGTAGGCACTAGAGGTATCTATTCATCTACAATACCAAAACCCAACACCAGCTGAAGCCCAAACTCCTCATTGCATAAGGGAGGGAAAAGGCAAGTTCGACTTTAGCTTCTAGAATTAATACAAGTTTTGAAGTGCCACTTAGCAAGATATAGCTGTCCTCCAGATTTATTGTCCTCCAGATTTATTCTTTCCTGCTATAGTTCTTATATGTATAAGGGTATAAAACTTGGGGACACTTTCACATTTAAGCCTAGAAACTATCTGTTCAGTATTTTTTTAATTTTTATGGCCATAGCTACGTAAATTATGTAATACAAGTCTTTATTTAAAAAGCTTTTTGTCATTAGTGTCTGCTCTCAGCTTTATAAATCACTGTGCTATACATGTGATTGTGCCCTGCCATACAGCTCCAAGTACAGAATGGACAAATGAAGCTGTTATAAACCCATACTAAGTGACATTTTTAACTGATACATTTTGAGAGCTTTTTAATTACATATTTTCTATGATTTCTGATTAAACCAAAATTGCTTTCAATGGCACATAATAAATCACACCACAGAATTATTCACATACTTCCCAAATGTAGTCAAATGATTTGTTTGCGACTTTTGAGACTGAAGTCCATCTTCCATTAAGAAAATAGTAAATTAAAAGAAAGTACTTCTAGGTGCTCAGATAACTCCAGGTCTTTCCTATGACTTATTCTTACCTATCCCACTTAAGCTCCAAGGGAGGTTTCCAACACTTTCTTTAGACAAAAGAAAACAGCAGGTCCATGGGTAGCACTGTCTGCCAGTGATAGTGCTCTGTCTGCTGCCACCTATCAGAGTCCCTGCACAATCAGAAGGATTGCAGTTTGTGGTCAACTCGCACCCTCATGAAAGTATTACAACAAAATAATTACAAATTATCCCATTAAGGAATACAGATTCTCCACTGCCAAAACTTTAATAACAAATAAAGTATCCAGCAACTTATTTTCTTCATCTTTCCAGGCCTTGTTTCTCTAAGAAGTGACTTTTTGACTTCTCACTGTCTCAAGCCATACAACTCTTATTTCCCCATATTTCAAACATTTCAATGACACTGCAGTCAGCTTGTTGAAATATATAGACATGAAAAACAAAGACTTGATTTACAAGCATTTTATGTAAAGTCCAGAATTAATTACTAAAATATTGAAAGATCCTTTTATACTGATCTAAAGGAAGTCTCATTTAATCCCTTCACCATCATGGAATATGCAAATACCTGCATTAAATGTAGTTACAATCACTTTTTCACTCATGGCTCTTTATCCCTATATTTCATTGCAATAAAAAATATGGCTATTGCCAGCTGTCAATATATATACACACACATACCCCCAGCTCTGTCCCCTCTGAGGGTTTGGTAGCTGTATCTCACTACTTTGGAATATAATGCCACTCAGTGTTCTCCAATTCTGCAAGATACGATTTAGAGTTCTCTACTAGGAAAAAGGTTTTTTTACTGTCTTACAGATTACAAGATAGCAATAGAAACTTATAGAAGATTAAAAGTTGTGCTTGCTCAGCATTATTTTCCCTTTAGAAGTGCTCTTCATACAAAACATTTGGGATTTTACAATCCTTGTGACAGCCTAGTTTGTCTAACATTTCCTTTGGGAGCTAGGAAGACTGGGAAACAGTGTAATTCTTTGAGTAAGCAGCAGGAGATATCTGCAATAGGGAGAATATTTGTCTTACGGAAACTATTGGACAGAAAATTACTATCAGTACAATGGGAGAAACCTCAAGGCTGAGCTATAGCATGCTGACTTCCTGGAGTGGGAGAATTTTTAAGTTCTGCCCTTCATGTAATTGCTACAAGCAAAGTTTTCCTCTATCATATTCCCTACCCTTCAGCGAGCTAAAAAAGATAAGATCCCTTCTACTCTTAAGTTCATACATGAATTTCTGAGGAAGAAAAGAAGCCATCAACAACTTAAATTCATCTCCTCAACCAAAAGTAGACTAAATTCCCTGGTTTGTTTACTCTTTATCTTGAGAGAAGCTCCAGTTTATCACAGTTCTCCCCTGGTAAGTTGTCATCAGAAAATACAAAGACATTAGGCAAAAGTAAAAAAGAAAGCAGAGGCACGTGCCTGCCTTGAAACTTCACAGGGCAGCTACATCGAAGGACAAACCTCCAGAATCAGGTTTCTAAACTGATCATGCAAAACAGGTTCTTTCAAACATTGGAAAACAGTGTTTTTAAATTCTTCTGCTGTCTCATCTGTTGGTTTCATGTGTTTCTGGGGGAATCACACCAGAAAGGAATTTTAATTAGACACTTTTTTGCTCAACAACCTGTCTACAAGCTGAATGGCAGGAAACAATCAATGCCTTGATGACTAAATTGTCAGTCAAACCATATCCCTACATTTGGTTACCTTGAGCTTCCTCAGCCAGAAGAACATGGTGAAAGAATACTCCTGTTATTAACCCAGTCTGCCCTGCACTGTCAGGAATAGGATGATCAATCCATTTTCCATTTACCCTTAGCACCACTGATAAAATTGATCCTCACAACAGTAACTTTCTGTTTTATTCTCCAAGTCTGCCACTGAAGACACCCCATCAAAAACATTTTTCAGATTCTTTTTCTACTGAGCCATTTTAAGGATGGAAAGTGCTGATCTCCATACAGATGCATTTTGCAATACAAAACATTCAATTAAGCTGCACCAACATTAATGGTGATTACTAGAGATCGAACTGAAGGGCAACCAGAAGTGACTTATCTATGCTCGGGTCTGGTGACCCCTTTGCTCCTTTTCAGGGAATGTGAAGAAACAGATTAATCAAACACAATAGCCATATGTTTACTTTTTTTTAAAGCAATCAGATTTCCACAGTCAGAAAAGCATTGACAAGGTGTCATGACTTTCTCAGCACCCATGGCTCACAAAATCTTGTGTTTATAATCAAACTGCAGCTGACAGCTGTAGCTCTACCTGTGATCACGGCTCTGAGGGAGGACACAAGCAGTGTGAAACTCTTCACTCCCAGGATGTATTCCCCAGATGCTGGAAAACCCTTTGACCAAAACATACTGTTTTAGGGTAAGAAGGACAGATGTGTAAGCAGGACATGAGAGAACTACTTTAATGTCTGTCTATATTTTCATAGACAAAGGCATTAAATGTAAGACACTCTTAAGACCTTTGCCTGAAATCCCTCTATCATTTATAATAAGATTTATAACTTGAAAATTATTTTTCCTCCCCTCACAGGCCCCATGGAGGGGGGAGTGGGGGGATGGAAAAGAATAAACATACTGATGAGAATAATCTTATTTTAATGGATTGACAAAGACAATTTTGTGGCTGAAGATATGACTGCATTTATTCATTTTTAATCACAATGTATTAACCTGTGGTGGAGAAAGCCAAAATCAGCAATGCATTTAAGGAAGTCTTTAAATCAAAGCAGACAAACAGCCACACCACTGCCTACTACCATTAGATCATTAAGATGCTTAGAATTAAGCACCAGCTTAACATATTGTTAGATTGTGTCCTTAACGTTGGCAGAGCAGAAAAGCAGGAAATGCAGAGTATTTAACTCGTATCTTACAAATATATTTTATCATCAGATTTCTGAACTCTTCTGAGGGGGAAAAAAAAAGTTCCTACATTCCTCTGGAGTTAGGGTTGTGGGTTTAAATTTAGGAATTTCATTTGTAGTGAGTGACATTTTCAGTAGGATGGTGAGACAGTGAGGCTTACAGGAAAACATCCCAGCCCGATCAGCTACCACTGTGTCCCAGCAGATTATGTAGAACAAGGATTTTGACCCAGTTTTGGCGTGACTATTATTTACAGCTCAACCTGCAGCTGACTGGCTTTCCTGGATTTACTCTCTCTCCCCAATGCATTTATCTGTTTTTAGGTTATCTTTTGTTTTCTTTAATAACTCTGTTCTAGACACGCAGCATCACCCTTCCTGATGGAGTGGATGAATTTACCAACACCTGGTGCATTTGAAACTCTAGGACAGACAGATGGTAAAGACACAGACTCTGCAAATGTCATTACAGCAACAAGAGCAGTGCTGCTGCAGACAGAAATGCTCCCTTGGGAAGGGAAAGCAGGAGACAGGGCAGGTTGACTGGGTCCAGTTTTCCTAAGGACCAGCTACTTGTGCTGCTGGAAACACAGCCCAGAGTGCCACGCAGCACACACAGACTGCAACCAGCAGGTACACAAATCACTGAGCCTACTCACAATCCTACTTCTGAACTGCCAAAGGATTGCCTCAAAAGCCGTATAATACAGCAGCCCAAACAACAGGTGGTTTTGTGGAGCTTCAGGATTACCCACCTAATCTTCTTAAGGAATGAAATAGAACAGCCATAAAGGGCTCTACAGAGGAAGATCACAAAGTTCATCAGATGAGATGTGATTATAAGAGAGCTAATCAGTTTAACCACAAAGTAGATCATACTATTTGTTCTTTGGAAAGCTCCTCAGCTTCTCCAGAGATTTTCTTTTCTCCCCTTTCCCTGTCCTTGCCCCCCTTCTGTTTACTCCCTTTTGTCCAGATACACAGAAAACATTCTGTGTTAAATATTTCATTTTAACCAAGGAAAAAGAAGCATATATTAAAAATATTTCCTACATACCAGCATAGTACACCAAGAGCCTTAAAAATCTAGGAAAGGGTCACTCCAAAAATTATCACTTCCATCTGTACTTCTCACTTCTATGTGCATCTATCATCCCTGTGCTGCTGTACTTAGTTTCCAGTAGAAACCAGCTCCAGGGTTTGCACAACAGTGTAATGAAACAACTGAGATAGCGTAAATTTGCATGGCCAGTCCAGCCAGAACTCAGTCTGCAGAAAGCAGAGTATTAATACTGTTAACAGGCAAAACACTGCTAACACCTTCTCTCCTAGTCCAGGGTTCTCCAGAAGCTTGGCTCTCCTCTCAGGAGTAACTCTCCATGTTGCCACAAGCTCATTGTAGACCTTTCAGACCATGAAGTAGCATCCTTCCCCATAAGCATCCTTTTACTAGGAGCAATCTCTAGCTGTAAACATAAGCAACCTCTAGTGGACAAATGGAAGTGGAAACCTTCTTGACAATGTGATTCCTGACCCTCAATTTTGGCCTTTGAGCCTCAGTCCCAAATGACAGTTCCAGGGAACTTTCTCTTAAGATTACCAAAACAGAAGTAGCAATAGCTGCAGGATTTATTATCTGAACACGCACTTGTGAGGGTTGGATTAAAACCACAAGTTCATTTCACTTACCAGTCAATAAACAATCAGCTTTCTGTAATTCCTCCAGCTCTTCAGGCTTCATAGGTACACACAGAAGCTAAAACACTTTATACTCCAAAGAAATACATAAACCTTTTTTTTTTGTTGGTGGGGTTTGGGGTTTTTTGGGGGAAGAGGGAAAATAGGGCAAACTCTTTGCTTTATAAGGCCTAACCAGAAAAGCTCTAACTCAGACACAGCTGCATCGAATTCCCTGATATTACTTGGGGAATGGGCTGATTGGTCACAGAACAATCACCCCCAGCTGCACACGGAGTCACTCAGGTGTTAGACTTTAGGTCCCATCATCTCCTGAGCTAAAAGCCTTTAACACCTGGGGTTTCCATGTAGAGTATTTATCCAGATTAAGCCCCCACTTTGGGAGAAATCCTAATAAGTAATTTTTGCCATGTGCTTATTTTCTGTTCTTTTTGCATTTGCTCTCAGTGAATCAATACAATGAAGATCTGTAAGAGAACTGTAAAACTCATGGGATATATTGATAAATCTGTAAAAATCCAAGTAAGAAAATAGTACAGAGACTGATACAAAAACCTAAATTGTTTTAACTTGCATAATAAAATTTTAACTTCCACTTATTTTTATTTGTTTTTGAGCCATCCCTGAGATTGGTTTAAGTTGAAAGTTGCAGAAGGTTTCTCCATTTGCTACTTTACAAATGTTATTTCATAATAACTCTAAAATAGTTAATAGTTAAATGTTAATAGCTAATAGTTTAACCATTGGGACCAATTTAAGGTAATCTACAAAACTGTTCAGCTGCTTTCCCAGGATCTACATCTTTCCCAGCAGCTAGCCCTGTGGTTCGAGGATCACGAAGGAGCATCACAATCATCGTGGTGTGCTCTGTGTGCAATCAGAATTTGCTTGTGAAGGTTAAGAAATTATGTGACAGAGTTCTTCAGTAACACTTCTACACACAAGGGAACACTTGTGCAGGAAACTCTTCTTCAGTAAATGAAAGACATTTATTAAAGTGCAACATTTAAAGTACAGCCTGGTAGTCTTCATTACACAGATCTAGCAACACCTTGACTCTAGACCAATACACTTCAACAATTATGTCTGGCAGGTTTTTTGACATTTCCAAATTTTCCCCATTCTGGAAGATTTCCAACAGTAGTACATAGATTTTCTTCTATCTTAGTTGAAGAAAGGTCTTGGACACATTCTGCAGCCCACCTCCCCCTCAGAAAAGCATGTAAACACAGGCGTTGTGTTTAAGTGCTCTCCCAAAGACATTTTTTTGAGTCAGAACTTGAACCGAGGTCAACAGCGCATGGATGAGCAATCATATATTTCTTAGACATATATTTATTTTTAAATGAGATGAAATAACATTAGATCCTACGAACAGGCCATTTACTTTGTCATCTCAGAGGAGAGGCATTAGCCTGACAAAACCTGCAGTATCAACCCATCCTCCTAAGGTCACTGAGAAATTCAAAGGAATTCTGGTTATGTTGATACTGCTTTGTAGTTATGTAGAGTATTCTATTTGCTGGACATTATTTCTGAGATTAAAACCATAAAAAACTTTGTCATGCATTCCTCTACGCTCTTCAGGCAGGCTTTTGTGATCAACTCTGATGATATTATATTTGCATTTAAAAAATGCAAGTAAACTTGCCTAACTAGGCAGCCAGACTTATGCTACTACACATTTTTTTCAGTGAGCGGTTAAAAAAAAAGCCATGCAGTCGTTACTGAAAAACAAAACCAGTACTTGTCTAAAAATGTTCAGAGCTACAGGAACTGTATAAAGGGAACCAAAATCTGAGTTCAAAACTACTTCTTTTTAATATACACCATACTCTAGATTGCCTGTCAAGTTGGGGAACACTGCAGATATGAATGCAGCCAGTGCATATGCCAGCTTTCTAAATAAAACCTGTCAACTTCATATTCAAGGGTCTGTTTTCCATGTCTGTCTTCTCAGGCTAACCTCCCTCAGCACTCTACTGTAAATTCAAAAAACAAACTTCCCAGGAGTGCTGCTGTTGATAAAGAGTGGAGAGAATGCTACAGACTTTTGATGACTTCCAGTGCCTCAGGCCTGGACTTAGGAAGAGCTGTGGCATGTGCCACTCTCCCCCAGCTCCCAGGCTGGGTGGTGGTGCGCTCTGCTCCATTCCCCTTCACAAACCACCTCATCACATCAGAGCTACTTCAGCCTTTTCACCTGAGTTATTTCAGCCCGCACTGCTGGGCTCATGTTTCTGGGATGGCTCCAACTATAAATTATTGATTACAGCTGAAATTATGAGCTCTTTGAAAACAATGACAAAAATCTCAATTTATATTTAGGATTTTTGCCACTCAGCTATAAGGGTTCATTTTGCATTTGTGGGTCATGTTTTTTTATCCATTAATTGAAAAGTCTCTTTTCTCCCTCTTAGAGAGTTACAAAAGAAGTTCTTGAATAGGTAGTTAGCTAATACTAAAGTAGTTGTTTCACTTACCTCAAAGCCCATTTGAGTTTCCACTGTTCTCACACTAATGCCCACATAAATTAATACAGACTCACTATTTCTCTGAGTTCCTCCACCTCTCACCATTGCCGCCTGTCTGATTTAATTTCAGAAATTGCTTAGTACAAGGTTTGCCTTTCTGACTGGTGGGTACCTAACATGTGAAGTCCCCTCTGTCCCTGGAACATCATTCTGCTTGGAACTGGAAGCTCTGAGTCTGAAAGTGAACAGGTGCATGGGCTGTTTCCAGCTCATGTGCGTGAGATCCACGAACTCAGGGGCAAGAAAGCACCATAGAAATCATCCTGTGCCAGTTCATGCAGTTTTGGTTTAGTACAGTAGAGTGACAATCCCACAGGTAATGGCAGGGTCTATGCAGAGGGCTTTGGAGCTAAGACAAAAATCCTGAACTGGACTGTATTCAACAGGAACCCAGCAGAGAGCCTAGTGCAGGGTGACATGTCGATGGTAATCTGCATTACTAAGCCACTAAGTGGCTTGCAGCAGTTAGAGGGTTTTCACAGTATTTATCTTAAGACCTTGATGTAATGAATTGCAATACTGAAAGTTAATAAGCTTATGTACTTGGATCATGATTTCTAGACCTTTCTAAGAAAAGGGGGCTCAATCTTCAATCTGATCAGTGGCAAATAGAAAGATGTGTGCTTTAGATGCAAGAGTACAACATCAAGATCAAGACAGCTGGATCATTCCCTTGACAAAAATACTGTGGAAATAAGGCCAAAATTCATACCTCAAGAAGCTAAATAGTTAAATTACAGTATTAGCTTTTTTAATGAAATACTTTGTTAAAGAAATAAAACAGGATAGAATCAATTTTTATTGCTCTATCATGCCTCTAAACCGATTGCAGCTGTAATAAAATTAGGGCTCCCATTTCATTTAAAGCAAGGAAAGTAATTTTATTTACTTTTTTCAGTCACGCCCTCACACAAGTGCATGCACAGAGCAATCAGCTGCTGCACTTGTTAGCTTGCTGATTAAATACTTTGTCACTTAATGCTGCACTAATTAAAGAGAATTGAAGCTGCCTGTGCGTCAGCTAACACGGCATTAACTTAAACTGAAATCCCTACGCTTCATTCATTTCTTCTGTGCAGAGCCAGCAGGAGGAAGACCTGTGCTGCTTTTTTTTCAGCCAGTAATTCCAATATATCCATCCCCAGCTGCTGAGATTTCTTTGGCCAATAACTTTTGATGGCTGTACTAAGCCAATAAAATTTCCTTGTACCTGCAGTCTTGCCGGCTTTGTGACCCACAAGTGCTGAGCGTGAAAGTGCGGCAGTGCAAACCTGAGGAGAATTGCTCTGCCCTGCAGCTCCTGCCCAATACACGCCATGGGGTCAGAGGGCACACCCTATTACCTACCTGCTGAAAGTGTTTGCTTGGCCAAATAATTGAGAATTGTTAGAATTTGTTCAAAGTCCCACCCCTGGACATCCGCTAATTTGTGAAAATAATGCCTATGTTTTTAAGGAGCCTAGAGACTAATTAATAAGGTTCCCAAGTCTTTACATATCAAAAGTCATGATTTCTGAGCCAACGTCAGCATTCCTGAGAGTGTGATTCCCCAGTTTCAAATTTTGTTAGCAAAACAGAATTATACATATAGATCAGGAAAAGCCTCCTTATTGCAAAGTTAAGCACATTAAACATATGAGTTTGTTCTCTCCTCTGCAAATGATATGCACTGAACTGACAAATGAAGTCTAGATTGATTAGCTGCGTAGGTGTGTGTCTGTGTTTGTAGTTCATGGAGCTGATCACTTAATCTAAACTGACACTTAGACTATACATGTTTCACCATCATGTTTTTCTGGAATATAACCAAACAGATGGTGCATGAACATCACAATATAGTCACAAGTTCCCAGAAGGAGTTAACAATTTTTTTTAGAATGGCAGCTCATTATATATCATAACTAAGGTTGTATCACCCATTTACCTATAAACTGTGATTTTCAAGCATTTACGATGCAACTATGAAAATTCATTCAGGCTAGAAAAATAGCCTGAAACCAAGAACTCAGTTTTTGTTGAGAAATGTCAAGCAAGCTATCCCATCATCACACAGTTTTAATTTCCTAAGATTCTCCCCACGGATTCTTAAAAACTGGGAGAGAAGGGAAGGGAGAGCTTCTAAAAGTAAGTTCTTTAAAGAAGGTAGTTCGTATTTTTATGCCAAATTTTCAAGCATAACAGTTCTTTTTATTATATTTCTGCATTTTATAAACCAACAAAAGCTGGGAAGCTTAAAATAAGGGAAAATGCTATTTCCTGATCAGAGCACATTTTTTAATGTCTCAGTTGGAGGGACTTTAGACTCCAGAAATCAGTCTTTTAAAATATCCATATAGACTGTGCACCCCAAGGTTGGTTTCTCCATGCCATTTGTCAGTTTAAAATATTTTAGTCACTGCCCCTAGAATATTTAAAAGCATCAGCAAAAAAACCAAAGGGATTTCATCAACATCAGTCTTAACCAGTGCTGTCAGGCTGTAGAAGAATTGTCTTGCTCCTGCTACAAGATGGGTTAACTCCACTTTGGTTTCACATCCCTCTCACAGGGGAAAACAGAAGCAGAATAAGGTCTAGGGAAGGAAATATGAGCCTCTCCTTTCAAATTTATGGTCACACTTGTAAAATTTGGTTTGGGGTTTTTTTGGAGGTAAGGTCAGTTTTCTGCATACAGACACATGTACACATGCCTTTTGTTAGTGCACTTTGTTTTAAAAACATCAAGCGTGCCCTGCAGAGCATCTCTCCATGCCCATCTCTGTGCTTCACTCCAATCCATCATTCTGTGGCTTTCACTGTTATCCTTAGAATTTTTGGTCCTATATAAAGTGTGTCATATCCAGCTCCAGACTTGCTCTCCTTACTTCCACAAGCTAAGCTGTATTCTATTTCTTTCTTGGAAGAGCTACAGGTTAGACAGCAGCTGAGATGACAGAAAAAACAAAACCATGCAGCATTTCAGAGCTGCCTCCCTATCACTGCATTCCCTGTCTCTCCAGTTTTCATCTCCATCATGTTCTTTGTCATTTCTCTTATGGCTGGGTGTGTTTTTTCTCTCTCTGAGTCTGTAAAATGGGGCTTCTCTGTAAAACTCCTCAGACACCCCTGTAAGTAATTCCGCATGCACATTGCATAGCTGTGCTTTGGAAGAAGGGCCCACGATGGCAAGGCTGTGCCAGCACTGTGCCAGTCTCTGTCATCCCCAGCCCAAACAGGCCCCTGACCTGCTCCTGAGCAGTGCTGCCAGTGCCAGCCTCGGACACAGGGAGCTGGGGCAGTCAGGGAAATCACTGGGGGCCGGCCAATTGTAGCCAATTCTCCTGACTACAGAACAGAATTACCTGCAGTGGGAGGCCTGGGACACATCACCAGCTCTGCTGGGACACAGCTCAGTGCTGCCATGCAGGCTGCACTCACTTTGCTGTGCCTGGCTACTGCATGAGCTTCCAGACACCTCTGCAGGCACTGATCAGGAACACGAGTGGGATAAAAGCCATAGGAGTGTACAGGCAGAACTAACTGACCCAGAAATGGACAAAACCAAGGAAAAACCAGCACCACAGTCTTGTGCCCTTGACCTCCTGCTGCCCTATGACCACAGGAGGCCACAGAGGCAAATTAGTGAGCAGAGGCAAGTGACCAGCTGTGACCCAGGTTGTGTATTACACATCCCACAGCAGCCCCCGGGCACAGCTCTGGTCCCCAGAGCTGCTGCCTGCACTGACTTTTGCACATCTGAACACCAGGGTGTTTCACAGCTGCTCCTTTAGCAAGTTCTGGTTGGGCTGCACTAAAACAGAGGTCACAAATGGGATTCTGAGGACATGTTTAATACATGAAAGGTATATTATAGGCACTCAGGCCTAGAAAAAGAAAGTTTGATACCTGTTGCAGAAAAATATTAATTAGGTATTACTTTAAATGATGAATACTGGCCCATTCCCATCTGAACAGCTGGCAAACATCCTGTTACAATCAGGTTAGATTTGGAGGGTTAGGAGTGTTAGGGTTTCTTGATCATGATACTTTGTAATAATTACAGTCTATTAAGACTTTTTATTAGCTTATTAAGACTTTTGCTTGTTGTCTGCATGAACTATATTAAATAGTACTTAATTGAATATAAAATAATGGCACTAGAGGCAAAAAAGTCATCAAATACATTCATAAAGCCTTTTGAAAATGCATGTGATCATTTAAGTGATGAAAGACATTTGTGCACAGCATCCTTGCTTATTCAGATGGTTGATTGCTACATGATCACGACTTCTTTTGTTTTGCTCACTCAACATATGTTCCATGCCTTGTAAACTGCATACCTGTAAGTAGCATCCCATCTTGTTAGATTAGTGAGATTCGTACATCCTGTGCTCTTTTTCTGAACAGATTTGTCTGGAATGTTTTCAGGCTGACATTAACAAGATACAGCAACATGCAACAGAGATGTGCTGCACTGCTTGGAATCATCTGTGAGCTTAAATGTGTACACGTCTGGATTGGTTTTTTTCATTTAATATTGGCCCACCCATATCTATGATGTTAGTGATGGTCAGTGATTTTTTACTAAAAAATTTTTGAACACCGTCTTGATGTTTCCTGTACCAAAGCAAGTAAAATCTGTTGCCTTGGCATATAGAGGGAAAAACTTGATTCAGCAGCTCCTAATTATAATGTTGCAAGTATACTGCAGTATTGGTGGTTCCTGGCATGCATAGCTGCAGGACAGAATCAGACAATTTAGGGTTAAATATTTCCCAAACCTGATAAAAAATAGTTCACATTATATGTTCAGCAAAATCAAGATAAACCATTTGCACCATTGGCAGTAGAATTTATTCTTATCTATAACATTCCAGGAAAAAAATAAAAATAAAAATCTGAGTAAGATTGGCTTTAATCACAAACCCTTTGGGGCAAAGACTGCCTTTCCTCACAGTACCCAAAAACACAGGGAACCCAAGTCATGGCTCCAGCTTTTAGGAACTGGTACAGAGAGGAATAAGACAGCAATGTCTGTTACATGATGTCCTGTGGTGTCTTTGCTGACACTTAGAATATGGACTGCTTACTGCTTGAACCCCCTTGAAGAGATGAAACACCAAGATTCCTGTTTTCACTGGCCTATCATGCTTGTCATTTAATATTTTTAAGACTCTTAATTTGCAATTTGTCACCACATAAAATACAAGAAATGCGCTTATTTTAAAAGGCTATATTTAACACAGAGAAACTGCATTCGAATGCAAGTAAGATTGTGACAGGCCATGAAATGTGTAAAATTACAAATAAAGCAAAATTAGTGCATGAAACCTTTGCCTCCTTCCCATGAAACACAGCAGTACAGAGCTGGTGGCAGGCTGAACAATTGGTAGTTTGCTATGCCATCAGTAAAGACAGAATGGTTTCCTTTTACTCTCTCTCTTTCTATGGAAAATGATCTTCAATTTTTATTATAATACAGTGCAAGCATCAAGTTTAGTCTTAGCAGCATGTCTCCACTCATTGTGAATGTAATTGTAAGAAAGGGAATTTGAAAAGTCTTACTAGTAAGAAAATAGCTTACTTTTACACAGATCGTTTTGGCCAGGGGGGTTCTGGTCACTTGGAAACCATTGCCAGGATCTTGTTTTCAGACTCCCAAGGCAGTGCTCAGCCCTGGTGCCTGACTGTCCCTATCTGTCCAGAGCCCAGCCAGAAGCCTGCTGGCAGCTTAGCACAAATGAAGAAATCATGATGATGGAAGTCACATCCTGTCCATCTGAGATCTGAAATTGATTTTACCTCTGCAAAATCCTCACTTCTCATTGTACCCATCTCCCAATGGCTTCTGGAAAAATATTTCAACTTCTTGGAATTTCTGCAGAAATTTTTGGTCTTCTCGTGGAACTGGGGTGAAGATGGATTCAGCTGTTGCAAATTTCTTTTATGTGTGTGGTTGTTAAACCTGTGAAAGGACACTGGAGAAGACAAAAAGATACACCACTGGCTCAGAGAAGGCAAGCTTTCTGAGCATGGTTTGTACTCAAAGGTCATAGATCCTTTTCCTGATTCAAGAGTGAAACACATCTGGATCAGTTGTTTCTTCAAGAGCAGAGAGAAATTTGGGCACACTGGTGTGAAAGCAGAATTCCCTCAGAAGCATTCCTTTGAGCTTTTTCTCTTCTGTTTTGTACAACTATTGTCCTCTAAAAGCAAATGCTTCTCTCTGTCTCTGGCTGCAATAACTCTAAATCCTGATAAAATGCATTATGTGACAATTTTGCTTATCTTCATAAAATATTCTACCACATTAAAATTCTTGCTGCTGTCACAAGTAAAGCAGTGTAATGATCTGCTTAGAATCTCTGAGAGGGAAAAATATAAATTAGGAAGTCATTATGTAATTATCATTTTCTGGATCTTCCACACAAATCTTCAGCAGGCTGCAACTCTGATTTAGTAGCAAGTAATTATTAAAGCTATTTTGATATTGAGTGGAAGAGTTTGCTATCTTCTAAAAGTAGGAAGAGAACACTGCCCTGTAGAGCAAGATACCCCCTCCAGTCTAGGAAAGGAGTTGGACAATGTACAGAAGGGCCAAGAACTGAGACATGCAGTTGCATGATGCAAACTTGCATGATGTAAAAATGCAAGAGGGCAGAATGCACCATCAGACCAAACACTGACAAAATCTTCCAAACTAGCCTGGAGTAGAAGAGAAAGAGTTGAGAGAAAACAGACTTTTAAGGAAACAAATAGACAAAACAGAAATATGTCAGAAGAGCAAAAATGTAAACAAACAAGTCCTAAGCTAATAAACACCCATGAAGAAAAAGACAAATGAGTGTGTGTTTCTGTACATACACTTGGGTAGGCACCCAACCTCCTGTGCAACCAGCATCTTCCTTGGGGAAAGGAAAGCCTTTCCATTGACAAGAACACATCTCTTCCTCCGGTGTGGCTTCTGTCATTTATTCCGTTTTCTGGCTAGAAATAAATGGTTTGGCCTCAATAAACTGTCAAGAGAACTAGCATCTGTTATGGAAGGCAAATTGGCAAGAGCTACATTGAAGTGGGATTTGAATAATGGTTGTTTTCCTCAAAATTTAGACCATTTCCAATTTTTTTTATAACTACGGATGTAACTAAATAATTCATATAAATTCAGGGCACACATGGGTTTTATTACTGGGCTTGGACTTCAGTTATATCTGAATATACATTTTGATGAGAATTAGGCCTAAATAGCAGTCTCCAAAATTCTCCTCCACGCTGCTGAGGACTCAAAGTTAGGGCTTTATTTGCCTCAACTTAATATTTGTTTTTCACCTTAATAAATTCTGTGGAATTGTTTCAGATTTATCCTTGTATCCTTACAAAGAAAACCCTTGTACAAAGTTTAGTCCCAGATAGCAGCTTACTCTCTCGCTCTAAATTTACTTGCCACATTGCCCTAGTATTCATAATTCTATTCCTATTCTTAATTTTTACCAGAAGTATATCAGCCAAAAATGTGACAAATACGCATGCATATACTGTATTTCTCTTGATTGTGCCATGGAAAAGCACTTTATGCTGTAATAAAAACAAGTGTATATATAGTAGGAGGCATTAAAATGTAGGATCAGTCATTATATTTTGAAGAAGCACTTTCCATTCCATCCTGTGTAGGCCTACACCTCTTCCAATAATAACCAACACATCAGGAAAACGGTTTCAGTTCTTTATATTCCTGATATTAACACCTTTACTGGAACAGCACAGTGCAAACACCACAGGCAGCAACATATATTACCTTTGTTATGCATTCTTATTAATAGAATAAAATACTAAATATGCATTTAAATCCAAACTCCTTTAAAAGAGTTGAGAGGACACTAGGAGGAATATGTGCTCATGTCTGCACAAGTTTGAATTCCTACTTGGAATTCTGCCTGCAAGGGAGATTGGAGCTGGGTGGCTGCCTCAGTTCCAGGGAAACTCCAGGATGGGTGCCACCAGCAGAGAGCTATTCACTGCCTGGGGCCAACATCATGTGGGGGAGCACTGCTGAGGTTTGATTTTAACATGTGAAATTGCCTCTGACTCATGGGGCAGTGAGAACCTCCTGCTTTGGCATTTCTAATCTAAAACCTTTTGAAAGTTGTCTTTTGGAATTGTTGAAAAGATAAAGTTTTGTTCTAATTTGAACCAGAAGTACTACCAAATTTTAACTATTTTCCCCTGGAGGAATTATTCAGTTTCAGACACAGGGTAAGAACAGGGAGGGAATAGAAAATTGCTGCCATGAATGAGCACATGAACCACTTGTACTTCTCTGATTTTTTGCCCCTTACTGCCATATATACTCATCTTCATGTTTCACCTGAGCAGACCCCCTGTTTTAGCAAAAAATTATGTCCACAGTTTATTCCAGTTCCAAACTAATGCAGATTTTACACTCAGTGTTGAAAGGCACAGGTTTCCATTTTGCATCTAAGCAGTTTAGGGAAATAAAGCAGAAGAGTCAACAATGCTCTACAGCGCCTGTGAGGGGACACTTGCCCAGCCTGCTACAAACCCTGTCACGTCCACAGCACATGCAGCCAAAAGGGTTGCAAGCATTGCCAGCAACACAAGAGCTGGCAAACCACACTGGAACCTCGCTGCAGTTCACTGACTCATAAGGCAGAGAGCAGACCGTATAAACAGCTCCTGAATACTATGCCACTGAGCCACCAGGAAAGGCAGCTTCTTCCAAGAACAGGATCTGCCACAGCAGTGTTGTTTCATCAGGAACATGTCTACAGCCCGAGGAGGAGAGAAGGAGCAGGCAGCTCTCACACTGCATCTCCCCAGCTTCCTCCTCGCTGGCCTTCAGAAAGGCGCAGGAAGAAGGAAGGTGGCACTGGCCCAACAGGGCCCTCCCAGGGCCCATTTGTAAGAGCAGCACAGCACTTAGAACAGCAAAGGTGCCAACAGGGTAGGCCATGTGCCAGAGCCTCGGTGGGCACCAGGGCCTGGGGAGTCCCTGCCCTGCTCCACCAGGTCCTGCCCCGCTCCCAGGCAGGGACCTTGTCTGGCGAGTCTGAGAATGGTGACACCATGTACAAAAGCCATGCCAAGGTATTTCAGCTCTGGCAGGGACTGGTCTGCTGCCCCAGTAAAGAGAGAGGAAGTGGGAGGAAGCCTCAGAGACCCAATACAATCTTTCAGGAGCAATCCCAGTGCTTATGTTGGGGGGGCAGCCCAGCTTCTGTGGGAAACACAATGCCAAGGTCCCTGGGACAGTGACTGCTAAAGAGCCCACAGCACTGTCTGTAAGTGTGGGAGTGTTAAATGTAACAGCATCCAGGAGAAATTGCAATTTGGATAAACTAAATTATTCCTGGATTTACATTCAAATGCAGAATTATCTTTTCTTTCTCTGCCAAATTATTCTATTTCTGAGCTACTGTGGCCCAGACCAGAAGGAGGTGAAAGGATTTCTGCCTTGGAAAGAAAGGTATCTTTTCATTTTCCCTGCCTTGTCTATTTTCAATTTTTTTTTAACTTACAGAGCAGCTAAAATTGAAATCTAGAAGTAGTGATATGATACCTATTAACTCTATTTTCTATACTACTAAAGCAAATGTGTAAGACTGAAGTGCTTTTATGGTATCCTCGATTATTTCTAACAGTACTTTGTGGGGGGTGACCATCAGCTCAGCTCTGGGATGAGTATATCTATTATAAATCTGTTATATTTCAAAAGGAACAGCAGAGGTGTTATTCTCCAGCTGGAAACTTGTATTTCTCTTGTTCAAGGATTTTTGTCTTCATTATTGTTTCCCCTCTTGTAGATTGTAACACTTGGCATTCAATGGATCACACTGAGCAGGTAACCGAAAGCGTATGCCTCTGTTTATTTTTAAAGACAGCAAGCTACTTCCTTATTATCTACATGAAATTTCTAGGCATTATATTATTAAATACATTTTAAAAGTGTGTGCCTACTTTCTTTATTTAAAAAAAGCAAATCAGGTAAAAACATTGGAATTGGAAAATACTTTGCACCAAGCTTCTTTGCAATTAGCTTAAGTTGTGATTTTCTTTTATATGACATGTGGGCAGCTATTAAATTGAAATGAGCCTCTTCAAATATAGTTTACACACTGAACCAAAGTCTAAAAAAAGGAAAAGTGTTTTGCTAGATATGCCCATATAAATGGAATTAATAATAATAATAATGGAACATCAAACTTTAATTAAGCATTTGTAAAGGTTTCTGAATTTCTCCCACAAACACCTCTGTGGAAGAAAAAGACAAAATATTTGATGCAGGAATACTAAATTACAAACCACCCTATTCTCTGACAGAAAGCAAGAGGGGGTGACTGCCCAAGTTTGCTCCTTACTGGCTCCTATATCATTGATTCCTTTTGGCACTTTCTATCTAGAAGACAATTAAGTTGTTCAATCCTCATCATCATTCTACCTGCTGAGCTTTGTACTGCCTGAATTGTGCTGCTTTATTTGGAAGAATTAAAATTTTCTACTAGAAAGATTGAAAATGTTTGATGGGTTTTGGAGTAAGTCACTGTTCTTGGTCATCTGTCAAGAGTATAAAGAACACATTATTGTTGCATGTGCTGTGTACAACTCATGAAAACTAAGTGTGAGGCAAAACAAGAAGTGTAGATCATGATTTTTTGCTTTTAAAATCTGTGCTCATGTTTACACAAGTTTATCATTATCATGACATCACCCATCTGATTCTTCTCTTAGTCCTCAGAGAGTTAAGACAGAAATTAATGAATGGGAGATAAAACAGTCTTAGGTCCTCCACTTCATAAAATCCTGCAGATATCAAGGCCAGCAGGAGATTTTAGCCATGTCTGTCCTAAAAATTACTCAAAATGAGGTTACTTTCACTCCCAGCAGATGAAGTTATTGCTCAGCAATGGAGGTACATGGACAGTAACAAAGAGGCACTCCTCTAACAAAGAGCAGCCCAGCTGGTGACATAAAACACTGGCCAGCAGTTACAGCATTTGCTGCTGTCCTGATCCCACGGCATGAGTCCTGGGATGAGGAGCACTCTGCAATTCAATTTTAAGAAAAGAACAGTATGCCTGAAAAATAATTGAGAAGAATTGCAGACAGCCATGACTAGGAACTTTCTAAGTAACATATACTGTGAGTATGTCCCTGGCTAGAGGGGCCACTGGCAGGACTTCTTTTTCCCACAGATAATTACAGCAGGTGCAATGTAAAGAAACCAAAATGTGCTTTTAAATGATCATTATTAGGTGAGGAACCCAAGCCCCAGCATCAATAATAACAGACAACAACCATGTGAGCATTGCACTAATAGGCACTATAGTTTCAAGGCAGAGAGAAAACAGACACCAGCACTCACCAATGCTCCCCAACTAAAACTGCTGATCCAACAAAAGACGTTATCCTTCTAAAAACCCTGCCCATTTAAATCCTAGAATATTAGCACTACAGAAACAGTACCATTAGTCTTCTGTATGTACAAATACAAATATACACATATCTCCATTATTAAGGCTTGTATTGATAAGCAAATTTTTTAGGATATTTCTTAAGGTTTTTAGCACAGTAATAATCATCAGGTTATTGAGGAGAAGTATGACAGAAAGGAGAATTTTTCTAGCTCATTTACTATGAGTAATGGTCAGTCCTTATGAATCCTTGGGATCTTTATGACCCTGAGATGAGCCAGGGTCAGTGGGTTAGAGCATGGTGCTCATAACACCAAGCTTGTGGGTTCAATCCCCGTATGGGCCATTCACTTAAGAGTTGGGCTTGATGATCCTCACGGGTCCTTTTCAACTCAGAATATTCTGAGATCCATGATTATGATTTATGACCTCTCAAGAAACATGTATAAGTTAAAGCTACCTCTCCTCCAGTATAGATGTGACTATCAAATTCCTCCATTTACTCACAGTTGGAACTATGCAAACAGCACCTAAAATGCAGGTACTTGGTGTTCTAAACCAAGGCAAGGAAAAAAGGCTGCTTAAGCAGTCCTCTGTAGACTGCATTTAGATTACACTTCTCAATTTCAGAATAGTTCCATAACCCCAAGAGCCACAGCCAAAATCCAAAATACTCCAACTAAACGATCACTTTTTATGTTCCGAAAACACAGATTGCAAAATTGAATGTGAGGATGGAGGTGTGCTTCTACAGCAATGAGAAAGCTTACTGTCTCTCAAGGAGCTAGCTTTCACAAGGTAAAACCAGCTTTTCTTCTTTTCCCTCTACGCCATCCTTTTCTTTTCACAGTGAGAGGAGAACTGGAATTGCTTGCACTCACTCTGTGCAAGTTCAGCCCGCACTAAATCCCAACATTAGTGCTCGGCAGGGAGATCAGGGACCTAAATGGCAGCAAACAACTTCCCAAAGGCGTCCCAGCTTCCCACTCCATGACAGACCCTCGTTGCCCACCCAACAGGGCCCACGACTTTTGGAAGGACAAAGAGCACACTCAGCCCTGCAGCAATAGGGCTTCTGCCAGCCAGAGAGCAGGAGCAGGGCTGGCAAGGGAGACAGTGCTGCTGCTGACTCAGCAGCCTCTGAGCCAGAGGTCACTCCCAGGCAGGAGCCAGCAGTGACCATGGGCAGCAGAATTAGGATCAGGCAGAGGAAGAATGAGGGTCATTAAAATGCTTGCAGGGAAAAAGAAAAAAAAATAAAAACAAAAACAAACAAACAAAAAAACCCAGCCTGGCAAGTTTAGAGACCATTGTAGTAAGTAGAAATTCATAAAATAAATCTTACTGCAAAATATATTTTTCTGAGATTTTTTTATAGCAAGTTTTATTTTTTGAAAATTGATATTCAGTTTTACGAGATATTTACAGCTCTTACAAGCACAGCGATTCCTGTTTTCCTTACTGTTTTGATGTTAGAATTTGATGAACACCTTCAGATATGCTGATCTTTATTATCAACTGCAGCTACACTAAACAACTTAAAGGAAAAGGATGTTGGCTCACCTGTTTGTAAGAACCATCCATTACAATATGCAGAGAATTGGGCTGCACACAAAACTCTAATCACAATAAGTAGGAGGCTGGAAATATTTGCCACTGCCAAAACAAAAAGAAAAAATAAAAATCACCAAATCTAATTTTTATTATTTTTGGTTGTAAAACAGCTGGGGTGATTCTGTTCAGAATACACTGAACTCCATGTCCATGAAGCTAATTAGCATAGTCACTGTTTGTTCATTACTCAAACCTATGTCCTCCAATTTATACTACCCATATGCTGGGCTAATTTTGTATGGCATAAGATGCCAGAGAAAGGTGCCAGATCCCTAATACATAAAAATTACAGATACTGCAGTGGCTCAGCTGACAGGCAGGACTGCTTCCAGGATGGAGTTCTGGACCAGTCTGTCACAAAATTCCCCTTCCCATATGAATCCTTTAAATCTTTTCTTCCTAGGCTAAAATTAGATTTTAGCAATGCGAGGGGGCAGAAGGGGAAGGATTTTCTGTGATAACTGATTTTGGTGGTGACTCGGCAGAATTGTATGGAAGGTACTGAAAAAATTTTAAAATATCACTCTCACAGTCTGATGGCGGGGAAGGGGGTGCAAACACAGAAATAACTCTTGCAAGACAATTTTCCGCACCAATCCTCTACTCTGTGCCACAAATGAACAGTATATAACATAAGAGAGACATATGATTACATCGATAAACAAGGCAGTGCAGAGGTGCTGCTGAGGTACAATCTGACAAGAGAAGACCAAGCTTCCCAGACAGCTGAGAGGGGAAAGCATCTCCCTGTTTTAAGACCCTTAGACACTGATGCATGGAGAAACTCACCAGCATCAATAAGAACATGGATAATTTTCTGGCTGATACAGAAGGCAGCAGAAGGACACCAGAACAGGAAGAGGTCTTCCCTGTTTAATCTCCTGGTGGCTTACAGTCACTCTCTCCATGAGAAGACGAAGTAGGGAAGAACATGCTAGCCACTCACAGAGTGGCCCGGTCTGGATGAATACCCAGCCCCAACCCCACCAGGACACAGCCTACTGCAAAGCAAAACAGGGCTTTAGGAAACTCTGCTCTTGCCCACCCTGGACAGGTCTGAGGCTCTAGCTGCTCTCTGCCGCTCCTGATGAGCTCCCATCCTCTCTTCTCCCACAACACCAAGTGCTTTCTGCACACCCTTGTATATGGACATGCCAGTACAGTCTAAGAAAAAATTCATTTCTGTCTATGGCAGCAAAGAAATTCAGCAAACATTTAAACTTTCAAACTAAGAGGAATATTGGTGAGAAACTTCTGAAAATAAAAGCAACAAATTCTCCCCCCCTACTCCTACTAAGGAAGACAAAGTAGTGGTGCAGAGGCCATGTGAGCTGCACACCATGCACTGGCAGTTCATTACAGAGCTCATCCAGCAGGGAACACCAATCAAAAAGGCCATGGGAAAGCCAGAAACACGATTAGCAGCCAAACAGCAACAAGGGTGAGGGTCCTATGTAAGGGCAGGAATTCAGATGTGCAGCCTCCTTCATCTTCATTATCCCGTAACACAAGCACACAGAGCTGTAAAAGGAAGATCCTCCCGCCGAGACCTACTGCAGATGCAAACATAACTGTCTCCAGAAATTAGCAAGGCAAATAGATCAGCAGAGTCTTATTGAGGCTTGTGACCGCTATTATATTTGGCTGCCACAGCTTTCCTGGTGGAAATCAAACACTAAGTGAAAGATAAGAAAAAAGCCTTTTGCACCTTGCCTGTCAGTGAGCCCTATGCAATCCAGCCTGTAAATAGCTCAGCTAATTCACGGCTGTCATATTTTTAAATGCCACCAAAGTGCCAAAGGGAATGCAGAAATCCAGAGCCATGCACCGTCCCTGATCGGCAAGAACAAGGCTACCCACCCCTGCTCCTCTTCTGCCAAAGGCTGCTGGGCTAATACAGCTGATAAGTGTAACTCAGAAGGCCAACTGTCAAAGCAGATGAAGTGCATGTTTTCTTCCCAGCCTTGTAATGCAAATCAGTACATCCTGTCAAAGAATGACAATTTCAGGTTTCCTTCTTGTACCTGAATGGAAAAGGCACCGGTTCTCAAGACTTGCAAAGTCATATCCTCTTTATGCACAGGCCAGTGGGGGCAGCCAGCTACACCCTGAACCGTTGCCAATGTGCTCCATGCAGACCTAGAGCACATGGGCAGAGGCTGCATCAGACACACTTTTGATGTACAGTCATGTCCAATAGCAGCAGTTCCTTTTGTGTACAGTGCTTAATTCCAGAGAAAAATGGAAACTCCCTGTTTGTTATTAATTTGGAAAGTAATAAGGCTGTGCCCACAAGTACTTTTGCATCTTGTGACCTTGTCAAAAAGCTGATGTCATCTACGTTAGTGCATACACAAAAGCATTCCTCATGTCTTGCTCCTGCATGACATGAGAATCTCATTGCTTCAGAAAATATGTTTAACATTTATAGGAGTTTAAGCCTCTGCTGAAACCTTTTAAAAATGTCACACACATACAGCTCTTCAAACCTCCAATCCCAGAGCCTTCCTAAGAATAATGGAGAAATTAAATCAACTTTACCCTGGGATTACCCTCCCCCTCCAAGACCTCCCGTGGTCAGAAGTAATTTATTGGAAGATTACCACCACTAAAAACAATTCTCTATCCTCCTTGGAAGTATTTCCTTCCAAAGACTAAAGAGCTTAGATTTAGACTTGCTAACTAGCCTTGGAAAAGCTGGCTAATCAGAAGGACATCCCTGTTAATTTCTCTAATGTTCTTTGCAAAGTGCTGGCATCGCAGACAGGCTGCTCAGGTGTGTGGCCAAGCATCCTGTTCATTTTTCCTGCAATTATTAGAGACACAAATTCAGCCTCCACCAAACCTGTGCACATCATCCTGCTTTTACTAACATCTCTGACATGTGAGTGGTAGGTGAGCTATCTCATTAAGAGCCACTGCTTTCACTGTGGGTATTAGTGATTTACAGTACAATGGCTGGAGCTCTCTTTGCATAGCTGTATAGCACAGTAAAAAATACAACATAGAAAAGTGTTAATGAATTTGTAAAGGATGGGAGCAGACAGGGTCAATGATATATTTATTATCTTAAAAAGATAGATTAATTTGGCCTTGCTAGAACAGGATAAAAGGTGGTTCTGCCAGTAGATACATATGAAATCTCTGTTAGTCTATGACACAGCATAAGCAAAAAGAGTTTAAATACCACATTTTCTGTTTCAAATAAACTGTTTAAGAGAATGCACATTCCAGTGCTTTGAAAGGGTGGAGATACCTTTCAATCTATTTAAATTATCCCTGATTCTTGCTCAATAGCAATAAAATGTGAAAACAGCACTGGCCTTAGCTCAAGGGGAGTTATTGTTAGGCATATCCACAGCTGTTCTCTGTTTCTAGGTACGCCGTGCACCCCAGCACTGCTCTGTGCAGCCTGCTCTGCCTCTGGTAGCTGGAGAGCAACCCCTGCACATGGGCAGAGAGGGAATACCCTGTACCCAGTAGGAACAGGATCAGGCTCCCTGCCCAAACCCCACAGCTCTCCACAAACCTTCATTCCACCAAGAACCCTTAGACGGTGAGAAATAGGCTGAGAAAGTAAAATGTTAATTCAAATACTTTGATGGTAAGCAGACTAGATTTTAGCTGCATTGCTTTAAAAAAATGAACAAATATAAAGGGATCATAAAAGCGTAACTTCAGATTTCTCAGAGAAGTGGAGCTAGGTTTCACCAATGATGTCCTGATATAAGCAGTATTAGAATAGAGGTTTTCTTCTTTTCTGACATCCCATCTCCTATTTGGTGCTATGAGCTGTATCAGTACAAAATCTCTCTGGCATTTCAGATGCATGTTCTACCTGCCCTCCTCTCTCCCCACCCTCTCAATACTCTGTCATTTGCAAAAGGAAGGATTTTGATTAATGAGTTCTTCCTGCCAAAAAGATAGCCTCACAAAGAGCAGAACAAAAATAAGTTAGATTCTATGGAGCCCATAAATACAATATTTCTGCACAAAAGTCTCCAATTAGTCGCCAAGCACACTTGCTTATGAGTCATTAATGAATACTTCGATATGTTGAACATTCATATCTTTCTGTTTGTGACACCGCCTCCAAGCCTGACCCCCTGTCATCACATCAAAAGGATCAAGATTTTAAATGAGGTATTAGCAATTTCTTAAATAGCTTTTTTTAACAGCAGGGGAAAACTATTGAACCATGACTGTTCAGTCATAGGCAACTATTGAAATCCCAACACCTCATCTCCTCCATCCTTCAGCAGCTGAAGGCAGGAATGCCTCGTGTTTCACCATATATAGCATTCCTGTATAAGAGTGATGGAAATTTTGGTTATTTAGAACCCAACCACGCAGTTAAGTCTCTATGGGCAGCTTCCTGTACTCACATGGAAGTTTACAGGAATAAACAGCAGAAAAGCCAAGCTCTGTAAGACAGCATCAGGAGGAACTCACCTGTAATTCACTTTGCTTTCTAAAATGCAATTTGATTCCACCAGGTATATAGATTAGAGAGAAACTTAATTAGTATGTCTTTTATTCTGCTATTCCTTCTACTAGCCCTAAAACTGCCTTTTTAATTATCTACAACTTATTCTGTGTTTTAAAGCAAGGTAATTACCAAATTTGGGCAAATCACTTATTTTTGCCAACTTACCACAGCTGATACCATTTGGTTCTTGGACCACATCACTGCCAATACCAGTGAGTGGCACAAGAGTAGTAAACAAGGGGTGTGAGTGACTTTGGCAAGCAGGGAAATGTTTCCCTCTGCTCTCAGTCATGCCTGGCACAACCAGGATAAACCTTCCCTTTCACCCACCCTCAAAAAGTACCAGCACTACTCATCTGATTTGTCTTCCTCCCCAGAGCCCTCTGCACCCATCATGTGTTTGTTCCTGCTTGGTATGGGATTTATTTAAAATCCCTAAATCTCTGTGGTACAAAGATGCTCCCAGGTTTGGCGTAGCGGGGCTGGTCGTGGCATGATCCCCAGCTTTGTCCCAGTGCTGGACACAATTCCTACCCCCTCCACAGAGCTTTCACATTTAAGTCCAGCACATCAGCAGCTGTGAGGCAAGGTGGCCTCTCCTGTGGACATGTGTCATTGTTCACCTTCCCCTCTGATAAATCAGAGAATTTTACCACAACCTGGTTCACCCAAAAACGAAGCAGTAAGATTCAGATGCATTCAGCTGCCCTTGCTGCCTAACAAATGAGTGCTGTCAAAAGAAATCCAGTTCTTGTTATTTTGAGGCTTCCATAGGGTCATTGTATGATGATTGTTCCTTGCGGGGTGAAAAAAAGGCAATTTTTGTGCTGGATTGCTCCTTTTAGATATAAAAAGCCGTATAAGGCAGAGGATGTTAAAAAAAAATTGAAGTATGTGCAGAAGAGGCTCACATACACTATTTTAGGCTGGAGGAAATACCTTACAGTAAGAAACCTGAACAGCTCAATCTGTTTATCTTATCAAGAAGAAGATTGAGTGGTGAGTTGATTACAACAGATAAGCACCTCGTGGGGAGAAAATACCAGGTACTAAAGGGTTCTTTATTCTAGCAGGAAAAAAAAGCATAACAAGAAGCAATGGCTGAAAGCAGATTAATTCAAACTAAAAATTAAGCATATATTTTTTAATAATTAATTCAGCAACCCATTGAGTGTGATAGCAAACAGGGAGAAATTGAGTAGTGTAAAAGAAAGAGAAGGTTTGACTGGACAACCTCAAGATCCTTCTGGCCCTGCACTCTGAATTTCAGAAAGGGGCAAAGGGAGGAACTGGGAAGTATTCTGGTGTAAGAAAGCGCAATTCATATTTCTTGTCAAAATCAGACAACTTCACTTGCCCATGCTTCGTTCCTTTCTTCCCCTGGTCAGTGAAAGGAATATTATAAATTTTGTTAATTAAAAGCATATCAACAGCTAAATCATTCATGTATTCAATGCACATTTATATTATAATGTGCATCCAGAAGTCACATCCAGATAACATTTTAATAAATACCAGGAAGTAAAATTCTCTCAGTATACTTTGTTAGGGAATATTTTATGTATATATATACATAAAGTATATCTATATTTCATTATATATATTTATAAGTATTTCATAGTAACCAAAGAATAAAGCTGGAGAACTAGAACTACCAAACAAAAGTAGCTTCTAAAGAGTCATTAGACATGACAGCTCCAAGGGCCAAGCTGAAAGGCAGTGTTCACCTCTGAAAGAGTCTGAGATGTACCCCTTGACCCCTGCACATTCCACCTCACACTGTGGGCACAGAGCCTTGGCTGGGATGGGCAGAGTCTCACACTGCACAGGGGCACTCAAAGGAGCCTCATCTCAGGCAGATCAATAGAGCTGAAGCTTGGGGGTCTCTTACATGTCTCACTGGCCATTTCTTCATCAGGACATTGGACTAGAGTGGTGGAGAAAATATTTTGCTCATGTGAAAGCAATATTCTTCTGCATTTTCAGTTTTAAACTGCTGGAAAACCAGCACTGAAAAATAAAGCTTGTATAGAAATTGACTGCTTTCCTGTAGCAGTCCCTGTTGTGCTATGGGGAGCTACAAAGCCATTGATATTTACCTTGGGGTTTATTCTTCTATTTACTGTGGATTTCAGTTAAAGCTATTGCTCTGGTAACCCTCATGCCAATTAGTATGATCTCAATATATACTAAACATTTCTTTAAAATGCACATGCTACAGAGAATGTAAATAACATCATAGGAACTCATACTTTTTAATTAGAAATTGCATTTAATTAAAATTTAATAAATCCAATTCTGGTCAGTTTTAACAACGCAATCCAATGTACATTAACACTATTACATTAATGTAAATTATGTATGTAATTATGATTATAGGATTTTGCCCAGTAAAGCACGAAAAAGGCTGAATATTTACTAAAGAAATGAGGTAAGGAGCCACACTGTGATCATCCATCACTTCACCATCATTAAAACAGGTCATGTAGATACCAGCTGCAACTTTGCCCAGTTGGACAACCTGGTGGGTAAAGAGGCTTGGCTCTTGGGAACAAAATACAGCAATCTCCCAACACGGTATTAAGACTTCTGACCATTCTCAAGAAGAAAGTTGCATACTGTACACCAAAATACATATTGGGTCACTACTCCAGGTGACAGCCAGAAAGCTTCAGGAATCACCATAAAATATTTGAACAACACTGGAAATTGCTCATGATGAGCATCCAATTATAAGACCTATTGATTATTTCAGAAAAAAAAAAAATCCACCCCAGTAAAAATACTGCATAAGAGTTCATGCATTGTGAAGATCTCTTAAGCATTTGGGCTTTCAGGATCTATAGTAAATGCTCTAACTAATCAGCTTAAACAATGATTTGGAATTCCTATGGACAACAAGTCCTTTGAGGTCACACAAGGAGCCTGCACTGATGAGCTACCTCAACTGAAAGACACTTACAGGAATAGAAGAGAAGCTTCTACACCCAAATGACACATCAAAAAATCCACCCACCAAACAAGATTTAAAGTAATCAGAAAATCAGATATTTAGGTAATTAAGCAGGTATGGGGTGAACACATGGATTAGGCTTAAGTAGAGGAACCCATTCCCATGGCCACTCTGTTAAGGGAACAAAAAGCATAAACTAAAGACAGCTCAACTTGTCTGTGATTCCATCTCATGTATTTCACACAGAAATGACAAGATAGCTGAGGCAAGTCCAGCAATGCAGCAGGTATGGGATCACAGGCAGAGAAACTGGCAGGTATCCATACACAGTTTGGCAGGGAAGTGAAGGATGCTCTATTGTAGAGACTTGGTCTCAGTTGATAAGATAAGCAAAAAAGGTAAGATGAGAAAACGTTGCATCAACAGCAAATTATCCACAGAAAAATTATTACCAGATTTCAGATATGGAAAACATAGGTAGAAGTCTGGCATAATGAATTTGAGTATTACTCACTTTAATTCCATCTGTAGTTCTAACTGTCATCTGATTTCCATGGAATAGAAAATATCAGAGAAAAGAGCTAAAAAAACCAAAACAAATTTTAAAAAAAAAAAAAAAGGCAGAATTAAGAGCCTTGCTGACAAAGAGCAACTGCAGGAAACTAAAGGCAATAGCCTGGGAAGGGGAAGATCCCAGGGGCCTGAGCACCATTCAGAAATGCTTTTCAGGGCAACAGTTGACATGAAAGGTGGGATTAGTCATGGACTCAGAAAGGAGCATGCCAAAAGATGGTGAAGCTGTGGAAGGAGGGGTTCAGGGCAGGAGGTTTTTGCCAGTGGGAGCAGCCGTGGGGCACTAAGAGCAGCCTGGAGGTCAGGCAGGAGGGATGCAGGGGGCACCCAGGGATCTCACAGGAGGGAGGGCACAGGATGGGGACCAGGAGAGCCTCTTGCAGCCCTGCTGGCTATGATTTATCACTTCTGCTGGGGCACAGTGGCTCCCAGGCTGTGGGGGGAAAGCAGTGCACAAGCAGGCTAGTGCTCAAGTATGGGGAATCATTCTCTTAACCATCACTTAAGATGATTAGGTGACTCCCTAATCACTGTGTGAGCAGCTATTTCTTATCAGAACACTATTTTAAAAGGGGTTTTCTCTATTTCCTCTCAATTTCAATTTAATCTGGCAAAAAAGAAACGCAATTCTGAAGGCTTGATAGTCATGGCAAGAACAGTTGCTCTTTGCCCACCTCTACTTTTAATTCATTACTGATGAGCAAGGTAGAATCAGATTTACAATTAAGATATTTGGTCATGCAATTAATGATGAAGATATCTGACACATGTGTCAGTAGAGCAGCACGGTTCCTGTGAAGGCTGACAGGACTTGTACTTTTTACTTCAGCGGCAGCAGAGCCACCCTAATGGTGAGCAATTCAGAATTTTCTGCCTTAGAGCTTTTTTAATGCCATGAATAGCATGCTGTATCCGTGGTAGCATATCTTTGAGGCTATCTGTTGGCATGGCTTAATTATCCAGTATCAGCTTTCAACGATGAGCATATGAATTCTGACATGGCTGTTAGAAGTCTAACAGCTCTTTACCCAAAATGTACATGCATTCTCTGGAGTCCTTAGGCACAATTTTTCTTTTCCATCACAGCAAAATGTGACCTCTTTACTGGCATTAGCAGTGATATTGTAATTCATAAACCATCCTTAATTGGGGCTAAAAAGCATTGTAATGATGAGAAATACTTCCCTGAAAAAATAGATTCTGCTAGCCGAGGTACTGCCTGACAGCTTCAGCACTTAAGAATCAGAATGCTAAAGATATTCTGAGTCAAAGAAAGCTTATGGTAATAAAATATAGCCTGGTATAGAGAGGGAGAAGTCATTGTCTCAAGAGTGAAACTAGAAGACTGAAACTAGAAGACTGAATTTGACTACGTTTTCTTTTAGTCTTTTCATGGACCTTCTGACATGTCTCCTGCAACTTTGACACAAGAACTGCTTTAGAGCAAGCCTTCTCCCTGGCTGCAGTCCTGGACCTCATAGCACATCCCAGTATTCCCACAGTCCTCTCCTCTGCTTACAATGAGAAAAACAGGACTGGTAGGAGCAGACTATGGTGAAAACTGCTTTTCTAGAGACAGGCTTCCTAATTCCATTATGATTTTCATTGTGTTTCCATTTTAAAATGTCCAAACAATAAACTCATAAAAATACATAATAAAAATAGTCAGACCATTAACTAAAGTCAAATGCAATGCCACTATAATAAAACTCACAGGTGCTCCTGTAATCAGCAAAGCAACACGATTCTGATTAAACCAGGAAGAAGGGATTCTTTGAAATCTTTTTCTCCTGCTTCCAAATATGTAGAAAATGTGGGTTTAATGTAGCAAATTATGTTTCTTTATGTCATTATTTTCCTGAACTGGATGCTGTGACAGCAGTCTGCATTTCATAAGGCATGGCTTCCAACTAGCAAAATCTATTCTCAACAGGAAATATGCTCTACTTAGTCCAGATGTTCTGAGGACATCAAACATATTTGTATAAACATGCTGTATCATAATTGAGAGGGTTGCTAGTACTTGGGATTTAGACAGCACTTTACAGCTTCAAGGTGCTGTACAAACATTTAACTTATTTATTAATTTTCTAACTAGGGACATAACCTAGATTTAGTTAGAAGAAAGCTGTGGATGAGAGGAGGTTGGGTAAACAGGTTTATCATATTTATGTAAAAGACCATACAGAGTCCTCTTAGAGGTGCTCACCAAAACAAAAAAGTAAAACATCTCAAAAGCTTCTAATCCCTGACAGGGAAACTAACAGGCAGCTCTATGAAGGCCAGCTCAGACCACCAGGCTGAGGGTTTCAGAGGTATTTTTCACTGGTCTCCCCATGTTCTCCCAGAGAAGAAAATATTATTTTCATTGGTTTCAGTGGAATATCAATGAATATTTTCAAAAACTTCTTCCTGTCACTCACCCATGTCCTTCCCTAGTCCATAAACTAGAGCACTGCAAACCAGCAAGCTCAGGACTCCTGCTCTGGCTTCTGGGGTTTATTACCACACTCAGGTGTATTTTCAAAGGCTCAGGAGTTATGACCTAGATTTACAAAAATATATAGATTTGTAATTCCTATTAGCTGCTTAACATTAAGTGACAGCAACAGCCTCAGTGCCCATCTCCAGAAGGGTTTTTGGTAAGAACCCTTTACTTCACAGCTGATTTTTGCCCAAATTACAAAATTGCTCTGAGTCAAACAGGGTACAGCTAAAATCATCTGACCTCTATGGGTTTATGTTCTGACAACAGAGGAGAGTGAAAGTCTCTCATCTGATATAGGAGTGTCTCTGCAACTTATTACTCTTTCATTGGCACATAGTAAATTGAGCTCTGGCAATAGCAATGCTACTGGGAAATAAAGATAATTAAGAAACATAAAGCATGCCACTCTTCTTGAACCCAGTTAGAATCTTGGTTTTCTATGTCCCTCATTGTAGGATTATGAGCCTGGTTTTAAGTTTGTATTCTCATAATTTTACATAATTGACCATTTGCAATCTTTTATAATCTAAAACGTCTAATAACTATGCACAGAAAGTGAGCCCTTTCCATAGTATTTATAAATATTTCATATGAACTGGAGTTAATACAATTTATTTATAATGCATGGGAGTCTGCAGTGGGTTTATAAAAATAATGTGTGTTAACATGCAGTCATGATTTAATAATCAGAGACTAATTTCTAAAATACATACAGAGAGTGGCTGGTTCCAGTAATTGGCAATAGGATTGAGAGGTGCAGATATTGACAGATGACTGAGCTATGGTTAACATACAATACAGGGGAGAGCAGAGATGGCATTAACACAAACTTCATCCTATTCATTCCTTAATAATTTCACTATCCACCAGGACAAACCTAGAATAGCTTCTTCAGAAATCCCCAGGATTAATTCCATACTCCTGCTAACAACCATTGTGGTAGAGGATGACATCACATATATTATGTAGCCACAGTGAAATAAGACCATCCAAGGATTCCCACCTGCTCAGGAAGCTGCCAAGAAGCCATAAAGCTACATGAGCCACTAACCATCTATTAACTAAATGATTCAAAACTGTTAAAAGGGAAGGAAAGTTCTCTATCTGTTCCACAGTGAATGCATCTCTCACCTGATACACTGAAGTTGCTGAAGCAATTTCCACACTGCTTTGGAGATCTACACAGCAGATAGAAGTGAAGAAGCCTATCTGCAGGAGAAAATAGATGAAATTATTGGATTGACTGGAGAACATGCACACAGCTGAAATGGACCTTCTCATTTTGATCTGTGGTGAATAAAAGGATGCAGAAATAAGCAAGCAGATGCAATTGATGGTGATGATAAGACCACAGCTGCAACGAGACATCCACACACAAGTTATCATAGAGAGCCCCAAGGCAAGAAAATAGGCTTTCCATGCTAATGTCATTTTCGACATACAATTCATTTCCCATACTCTTTTAGCAGCCTGTATATGAAAGACAACAGAAAAACAATTGTTGGTGCTGCAGATGTTCATTTCTTCATTTGGGGGAGGGGAGAGGATTTAACACACACAATTAACCCATGAGACCTCTGCTGCAGTCATGCACATGCTTCCTGCCTGCAGTTTCAGCTGCACATTGTTTATCATTCATTATGAGACTAATCACACTTTCTATAATGCTCCAGTGACAACATTACTCTTGATATATTTCTTCACATTTTTTTCACTACTCAGCATCAATGAAGTGTGAAATGTGTTAGAAAACAGTATTTCTAATGGCTTTCTTTTAAAATATATTTCAGGTTGTTCATGTCACAAAATGCTTATCTTTTGCACTCTCAGACTGTTGGACTGAGCAAAACAGGGCCTGAAAACAAAATCGAAAGCCAACCCAACAAAAAACCAAACAAACTCATTCAGATCCCTATTTTAAATACAATTTTTAAATAAGAATCTGAATGGAGTAAGCAGCTCTTTTAGGGCAGTTAGGCCAAGTTTCTCAGAAGTAAATGAGTGTTCAGGCAACAACCTATTACATGACATGACTTTAAATATTTCAATTTCCTATTCTAAAAGACTTTGTGTTATCTGTTTGGTAAGATAACCTACATATTTATTTACAAGAGAATGCAATTACAAAGACAAAAGAACCCTTAAGAACTAATATGAAATTATTCCCCTAAGTAAAGTTACTTACAAGGTTTAGCACTTGCAGTTCTAAGTTGTACTGCCTCAGCCCTCCTATGAGTATTTATTTAGCACACCCTTCCTGCTGATTCCCTGCCCCATTTTGCCTGCTGGGGGTTCCCATTATGGAACGTTTCAGCAGGGCCACTTCAGACTCCAATCAGAGCAGCACATTCATATCACCTGTAAAAATACTGCTTAGCTCTATGCCACTGAATATTTACAAAGAATAATATATTATGATACTATAAAAAATACACTTGCAATATATACTAGTTGAGCACACAATGTTTCTCGTTCAGACATCAGGTGAAGCATGTGAAAAATGAGAACATGTATTTTAGTTTATGTTTTTGCATGAAGGATATACATGGCCAATACTTAAAGGGACAGCTGTAGCTGATATTGATTCTGATGTGCATGAAATGCTGGGCAGGACTGGAAGGCAGTGGCACTTCCCCATTGGGACAGATGCTAATGTCAAAACATGCTCTCCCAGCTCTCAGTCCCTGAGAACCCAGCCCCAGATCTGCAAACAAAGCTGCTGAAATCAAAGAGCCCAAGAGGGTAGATGGTCCAAAGAACACCTGGCAGACAACTTTGAAAGAGCCAAATCTGAAACCCTGCACCCACTTAAAGCAGTTGTAGCCGTACTATCAACTACAACATGGATGCTAGATGCATCCCCTTGGCGTTTAGCTTCTGATTTTGGAAACTTTTCTTTCATTCAATCCTTTTAATGTGCTTGTGAATCATTCTGAAAAATATTAATTCTATTAAAATACTTGCTTTCAGAGATCCTTTGTACTTTATCAGCACACCACATCCATTGCCCAGCTTTACTCTTTTAACAAATCCTGGGTTCTGCTTAATCCAGTTCTGCTTTTCTGAAATTACTTGTCTATTGTTCACAGTTCTTTTTAAGCTCTATTTTAGAAGTGAAACCTCCAGGTTCACATCTTTTTTTCTCTGTACATGACGTTTTGGAGCATAATACAGTGAGTTCCCATCCTCTCAGGTCTTGAAATCAGTCCTTGGATCCCTCAAAATGTCCAAGCTCAGAGGAGGGGAGGGCGTGTGTGATGTTTAATATAATGTCTTTTCAGAGCATCACGGAAATGAGGGACAAGAGACTAGGAAAAGGAAAGCTTACCCTGAGGAACTTTCCTTTTAAAAGCTCTGGAGAAACAGACCTCTGAGAACAAGCACAGGAACTCTACAGAGATGCACTGCCCTGCGGCCTGAGCTCACAAGCCTGACAGGGGTCTGGCCTCCTCCTGCCCTTATTCATGCCAGTGGCCAAACTCCTGCAGCCATTGCTCTGTGGCCTTCCCTGCCGCACTGCTCCTGCAAGGAATGGCATCCCTGTGCTGAGGGAGGAGGCAGGGCTGCGAGTCCTAGGCTGCTCTCCCTCCCTCTCTAGCCACAGACGCCTGGGGCCCAGGACAGCCCCAGCAGCTGTCCCCAGCCTGCTGTCACACACAGCACACACCGCCCTGGAGAATCGATGCGTCCCTACGGAATCATTTCACCTGGGACAAACGTTGGCCCTCCTGCTCATTTTTTCTCCCACCTCAGGTGGCAGCCCCATCAATGCATGGAAAGCAGAGCTCCCCAAGATGTCTGAGCACCTGCAGCAGCCTGGGTAATCAGTATACCTTACTCAGGTAAACTAGTAAACTTTCAGCACAAGAGAATACAATCATAATGATGTATCTAAGAATAAATTTGTAAATATTACTGATCAAACTTTAGATCAATAGATGTTTTACATACCAGAGTAAATATGTAAACTTCACTGCCAACTTAAGCTTTTAATCATTTTATTCATTTGTGGATTCATTCATCTTTCTATAATCTGATGTATTGGTCTGGTTCTCCAACATAAAAACCATTATTGCAGCAAATGTCGCCATTTTAATTTGTAACCAGTGTCCTAGAATTTTTCATTAATTACTTGGACAGTCTTGCACATTAAATATAGTAATAAATGTCTTGCAATGCAGGTGAAATTTAAATTTAAAATATAAATAAATGGTGTTGGCTAAAGGAATGCGAATATCCTGATATTTATGTTTCCTAAGCACACAAGTCTGCTAGAGAAAGCAAGCAACATCATCTTGGCACTGACACCCTCCCTACAGCACTGCAAGGCTGAAGGAATTGTACATCTGTGTGAAAAAGAAGACAAGGAAATAAAGGCAGGACTTCTCTCAAACGCAGTTTGGAAGAGCCATGCTGTGGCTGCAGAGGCAGCACCCAGGGGCTCCCTCCCCAGACCCCACCCCTAAGCCATAGGGCTCCCCATTGGGTTCTCATTAACTCAGCTCTTACAGGGATGATGAATCCTTGCCCATCTAATCCCCTCACCTAGAGCCAAGGGTGGCTTCCTCAGCCAGCACCTACTCTTCTGTGTCTGAAGCACCACAGGTGAAATTCCAACTCTGGTACACACCAGTTAGACTCTTTTTTTTTTCTGGCAGAAGAGCCAGCTGTTTGCCAGAAAGTCTTAGACACCTTTTTAAAAAATTAATGCACTCACACCATGCAAAACATTGCAAGGACACAGTGTCACCATCTGAATTCACATGACAAATACTTCAAATCCAGAACAATGTATAGCTTTGCTTTTACAAGTCAGTAGATGAACTGCTGTTAGCATGGACTTGTACTACAACACAGCTTCCTCTGGAAAGTCAAGATATTATTTTTAGAGTAAAAACCAAAATGCTATTTTTTAGATGTGTACATGGGCATAGAACCTTTAAAAAGAGACTAAATAGTAGAGCACCTTTTAATTTTATTCCCTCCCAAACACCATAGTAAATAAGATAGCACTTTGAAAGAGTTTGTATAAGTTACACAGCTAAATTTTCACACATGAAGAAAAAAAAAACCTGTTAATGAAAGTTCCTTCCAATATCCGGTTATATTGAGCATAAATACAAGTATCAGACACATAGATCATTAACTCCTATTGAAAAGTGCTGGAGGAAACTTCAGAAATAAAAGTACTAATCTCATTCAACAATTTGTGTTGAAAACCAGTGTTGTGAACTACAAAAAATCTGTATTATTCTTAACATATTTCTGATACTAATCATATTTCAATTTTCTAAAATCTGTTTTGATGTGTAGACCCTATGCTGCAACCTAATAAAGCAATTGAACTTACCATACTCTTAGCAAGAGATTCAGCTTTTTAGTAAAAGAAATGCCCTTCCCTAAAATCCATTACAAGTAAGCTGCTAATTTGTAACTGCAGAAACCTGGTGACAATTACAGAAGGCTCTTGAAGTTACTGTTTTGCAGTAATACAGGAACACAACCATTTTCATAGCAAATCCAGTCAAACATTTAATGTTTACATCATTGTAAACTTGAAAACATAATTAGTGATCTATCCAGTTACCTAGAACAGTTGGATAGTGCTGCCCTTCGCTGGTTCATAATGGTATACCACAAATCAAAACTAATGGCTACCTGACAAAACTGTGGCTCAGCTGCATGAAAACTCAGTTTTCCCTACTCCTCTCTCCAGGACTTCCACATTCCTATCAAATGAACACCCAAAACTGCCTCTCCATAACCCAAGTTTTCAAGTAATACATGCTTCTATATACTTATTTATGCCTTTCCCTGGGAGGGATATGATAGTTGCCAATACTATCCCTGCCCATTGTTCTTCTGTTTTATCCTATGTCAGAGCACTACTGTAATCCCCCTCCTTGGTGTTAAATTAATGCTTTTCCTCCATGAAAGAAATCCATCAATAATAGAATAATGAACACTTTTGCTGGAATGTTTCTATTCAATATTAAAATAATGGACAGATTAAAAGTGGTACTAAATAATGTCTGTATTTGTTAGGAACAGGTGGGATCAGCTGAATAACCAGTAGTTCTCAACATGTGCATTTTGCCCTGCTGAGGGAACAGAATATAGCTGGTTCAGCAAATGTAATAGTCACCTGTGTCCAAACAGTAAGTTTCATCTGGGAACTGAATTTAGATTAGCTAGTTGTTTCAGCTAGTTGTCATATACATACTGAGACCTGTGTGTCTTTTTAAAAGTGATTTTTCCAAAGGAAATATATTTAGGATAGTATTAACAGCTAGAAGGTATCTGATGACAGATGATGAACGACTGCTAATTACTGGATGTATTATATGCAGCAAGTCCAACCTTAGATGCATAACTGAGATGAGAGCAGAGCTTGGTTCTGTACACAAACATAAGCAGTAGTCCCTGACTTCAAGTCCTGACAAGTCTGCCTGCTAAAAGAAAACCCAAGTATGAGAAATATTTTCAAAATATAAAATCAAAAGATAGAACCTTAATTTCAAAAACAGGCTCAATATTTTTTGACAAATAATCTATTCCTATTTATAATATATTGTGTTTACTATTATGTTTGAAAAATGGCTGAAGCTTGCATTGGTGCTGGCCATTTCTAGAGAACATTTCATTTTTAAAAGCCTTTTTGGAAGTGCAAAAAAACCTTGCTATGCACTTTAGATCAATTGTATTGACAGCTGTACCCTATGATCACCCATGTGGGTAAGTAGGCTCCCTCAGAACTCCATTCAGTTACAGCAACAGGAGCCTCCTAGAAGCTCTGCATGACTGTGTGTTTCCAAAAGTGTCCAAAATTTCTGGAAAAAGTGCCTAAACAGAGGGTGTACTGAGCAGAGAGAAATTCAGGAAACAGGGAATATTGAAAACTTTCCTCCAGAGCACCTTGGGCAATACCATTTAGTGAGTTTGTCGCTGTAAAGATGGCTGAGTCATCCCAGCCCACTTACTCCACACTCACCCTTCCTAGGGCACCTTATTTTCATTTGATTCATAAGGATTGGCTCATGAACAGCAACTGGACTTTTACGATCTTTGTCTTCTACAGAATGCATAATGATAGCATGAAAATGCTTCAAATAAATCTCTTTCATCTCTTATTTCATGGTGGAACATTAAGGTTTACTTTTTCCGGAAGGTTTGACAAATTTCTGAGGACCCTTATGTCACCCCCACTACTAACCACAACCAATGAGCTGTCAACAAAGACAAGAGGCTGGAATAGTATGAATAAGAGCAAAACAAATATATAAATAAAAGATCTTTACAAATAGCCTAATAGAACATCTCATGTTTTGTTAAGCCTTCGGTGTTAGCACATCACTACCTTTCCCAGAAAGTCAGCTCAGCCCACTCCAGAAATATGGTGATTTCCTCTGCAGTTTAGCAAACCACAGTTCCACGTGGATTCCCTGAAAATGACACAAACCACATTGCACCTCGTAGCAGAAATCAGTGCTAAAATACCATCTAATTTGTTAGCCAGGGTTTCTGAGCACAGGCTGCAGCCGGCTGTGCCTGCACCGTGGGGAAGGGCAGTCACACTGTGAGCAAGAGCAGGCACAGCGGAACCGGGAGCAGCCGCACCGCCGGCTGCCAGGTGGGACAGCCATTAGCGGCAGTGCAGCCCCAAGGCTTTGTCAGGAGGGCTCTCAGCTACTGCTGGTCTCTAGGAAGTGATAAAACCTGAAAATACTGGGCTCTGGAGGGAGGAATCAATAAGTGAGAGAAGGGTGTACCTCTATCTGCTACCCTGCACAACTCCTGTATGTTGTTCTGCACAGCATCAAGCCATTCTCTGTCCAGCTGCAGGAGTGACTTTGACCCCAAGTAGGTCATTTCCTTCTTTTTACTGCAGAAAAGGACTGATACTCTCATATCTGATCTTCCCTCCATTGCCAGGATTTTCTACATTTCTGTCTGTATTTTACTTAGGATACAGCTGCAAAGACTTTTTTATTAGCCATGCTCCTTTTAAAAATAATTATCAAATATTTTTTCTTTTCTTTAAAGTGTGAAGAATTTGTTAATTGCAAAGGAAAACATTTAATTTAATGACATATCTGTCCGTAAAATAAAAAAACGGCGATTGAAAATAGAATGTATGCTGCCACTTTGTAAGTCATTTACAGCATAGAAAGACCACTTTGGCAGATACATTTATGTCTATACAAGATTAGATTTTGCATTTATTATGTTCATGTGGCATATTATTAATTATTAACACCAAAAATAAATGTTTATGTTTGCAGAAAAACAAGCTGCTAAATTCTGAAAAAATATTGTTGAGGATTTACACATTGTGTCATGTATGTTATATAAATGGGAACAGCAGAGGTTCAGTATTTATTATTAGAACAAAACATTTTTCATTCTGCAAGTGGAAATCTAGGCTGTAATTTACATTCATCTCTGAATCAACAAGTACAATACCTAAGAACAACACTTCGTATAAAAAACAACTGACTGCCTTCTCATGGAGGGCACATCTCATGGAAATTCTTTGCCTGCATTCCCTGGGGAACTGCATGGGAATTACAAACACACCGCTCCCAGGAGACCTGAAATGGTCCATTTTCTACCCTAGACCTGAGGAAAGAGTAATGGGGTCCCACCGGCTGCTAGCAGGAAACAGTCCCAGGCAAATGAAAAATGCTGCTGATGCAGTACTCTTTCTCCCAGATTTCATACCTACCCTATTTTAAGATTTCAGACCCCAATGTCCTGTTCAGAGAAGCTCTCAGCCCTGAAACATCATTGGGAAAGATCTCCTTACCCTCTAAGGAGAAAAAGTCATTATCATGCTGTATGGAAATGCAGGCAGGAGTAGGATGACTCGCATCTCTCCTGATGTAGCGTTCATCAGTGTAACATCATACTCCCAGCTGGCTGCCCAGATTACCTTACTCAGGGGTGTGCCTCCTTTCCCATTAGGACTTCCCAGGCCTGCTAAGCTGGGTCTGCTATGCAGAGTGCTGTGATGGAAGCTGTGGTCTAGACAAGGCACCTGTAGGTGCCAGCATGTTTTGTTCTGTCACCCAGCCTGCGCTGAGAAAACGTCTCACAAACTGGACTGTGATGGAGGTTTCAGAGCAAGGGGTGATGTTTTCTGCAGTAGCCTCCCTGTCCCCTGCCCTTGAGCTACACTGAAGCTCAAGTGGTGTCAAAACACTACATAGGGATATCTGTGTATTCTCTGCTTCACTGAACAGAGGTCAGGATTTGTCCCCTGCGTGTACAAATCATAGAATCATTCAATGTCCTGAGCTGGTTTCTAGTTCCAATCCTCCTGACATGGGCAGGAACCCACCTTCCACTAAAACATGTTGCTCAAAGCCCCATCCAATTCCTCCTTGAACATCTCCAGGAAGGGGGCTTCTACCACTTCTTTGGGCCACCTGTTCCAGTGTACTCACTACCCTCAGAGTAAAGGATTTCTTCCTAATACCTAATTTAAATCTATCTGCTTTCAGCTTCAAGACATTTCCCCTTTTCATGTGACCTTGCAAAAAAAACTCTTCAGCTCTCTTGCTGTTGGTCTCCTTTAGGCACTGGAAGGTGCTATAAGGTCTCCCCAGAGCATTCTCTTCTCCAGGTTGAACAACTCTAATGCAGAAACCTTTTGATTTTTTCATTTATCTAAATACAATTTACCAATCATTCTGCTGTAAGCACTGGAGGCACTAAAGATGGAAGCCCAGAACAACACTCAAATTCTAGACAGCCAATTGATTTTACAGAAGGTTAAACTACTGTGGGCAAAGCAGCAATAAAGTGGACAGTGGACAGCTCCGTCGCTGGGAGAATTTGCTGTTTCTTGCCATTTCTACCCCCGTTTCAGCTCAGCAGTAGGAGGCAGGGGAAAATTAGCATTACTCTTGTTCTTATGTCCCGCACCTTTTGCCTGCTGCTCCACAAAAACTCCTTCAGCTGGTGACAAGAGAGGTCAGAAATACGTCTGCAGTGTGATGGAGGAGCAGAGCAGCCCATGGAGCAGGTAGTGGCTGTGCAGAGCAGAGATGTGCAGAAGCACCGAGCCGCTCTCTGCACAGCAGGACCCTCCTGCCAGCACTCAGCAGCTGCACCCACTGCCTCCCTTCCTCTGCCCTGCCAGGCACTGGCCCCACCATGATCAGCCTCTGCATCACATCACACCTGCATTTTTCACTGTGGCCCTCAGCCACCACCGTGTGAAGCACAGCTTCAGGCAAGGAAGCTCCCTGTGTCTCTGGATACATTTCCAGGGACAGCTTCTACTTCAGGCAAAGCCAGGTACTCTGCTACTGCCCATTGCAGCAGCACTCTGCTGTGGGGAAAGGCACTAATAAAATAATTCTGCTGTATCATTAGAGGTCAACTTGGACTACAACAAGTAATAAAAGATTCATAATGGCACATGAGGGGATGCACTAAATAGCCAAACCACAGCTTGAAAACATGCAAAGCTTGTTTAGATTTAGGGCTTGGTTAAAAACTTGCTGGTGCTTCACCAGAAAAGTTTGCAATCAGCGATATCACTTCTGTACCAGAAATTTATGCTGCTTCTAGTGTAAATTATGCCTTGTAGCAAGGAGTGTCCTAATAGGTATAGGTGCTCCCATGTTCAGGCCAGTAATCAAAAATTAATCCCCTTCCCTGATTCTGTTAGGGGCCAATGCCAGCTTTTACTGAGAAGACATAAGAAATACTGCTGGAAGCACTTTCAAGATAACACTTTCCCAGTGTTGTGACTTTCCATCCTTTGGTATTTAACAACTGCTAAATCTTCATTTTTAGTCGATTTCCAATCCTGTAAGACAGGCAGTGGGACCTGTGGTGATTTTAAATATTCCTTTCAAACTTTGGTTAATCTTATCTTTTGTCTACATATCAAATCTGCTTTAGGAATCCTGCTAAAGTCCAGTCTCAAGGTGCTGTGACAGCGAGTTGCCCAGTCCATTTACATGTGAACAATCATTACTTACTACTAAAAGAGTTGTCAGAAATTTAATTCAGGTAATTGGCACAGTATTTTCAGTTTGGTTATGAAAGCACTGTCCCTTCTTCCTTTAACCCCAGATTATGACTCTAAAAAGAACAAAAACTACACAGAATAAATCTCAGCTGCTGAATTCCATCTGCTTTTCTATCCTTTCAACAGCCTTTGACAAAGAATTTAAATCAGATCCCTTTTTTCTCATGAGCTTAAAATTTGGCTGTAAAGTTCGGCCACATCCTCAGACTAGACTTCATTTTTGGCCATCATTTTTACCAGTAAGGCACATCTAATCTCAGATTTGGTGGCACTGCACTCAAACCAGCTGCTCTAGCTTTGATGCAGAAGAGGCCAATACCATTAGCACGAAGAAGTTAATGATGTTTGACGTATCAGATCACTCGGTCTTGCCTTTAATCTTTGTGGCCAGCCAGTCTCACCAGGCAAATAATGGTCTCAGGAGGGAGGCCAAAGGCTCTGCACAGAGGAGAGAAAGCCTCCAACACATCCCTGGAGGTGAGGTTTAGGGCACGTGACCAGAGCAGCACAAGGTGCAGAGCAGGTGTGTACAGCACGCCCGGCTCTGCTCTCCAGGTGGTCACAGCCAGTGGCATTGCTGGGATATGAAGAGCTACGCTCTCCACATGTGGAAAGAAGGCATCCTCTCCCAATTCGAGTCTAAAGCAAGACAACACTCCTCCAGTGCTCCCAAACCACTCCCCCCGCAGCACCTGCAAACAGCTGATCCAGCGTGGCCCAGAGACAGACAAAGCTACCGCGCTGGGAGCGCCACGGGGCAGCGGAACCCCAGAGCTGTCACAGGCAGCAGGGCTGGTCCAGCCACATGTGCCACTGCAGGCACCTGGCTCCGTGTGTACAGTCTCTTGCACTGTGCTGTACAGCCCACCATCTGTCTAGTAATTAGGGAAACAACCCTTTTCTTCCAACTGCAGTGAAACTCTGCCCCTCTTCTTTACAAAAGACCCTATGGGGCCTCAATGCTTCCAGTTCAAGTGGGAAGAAAAAATTACTGATTTCCATCTTCTATCCTTTTGTACCTCAGGGACCAGGGGGCTGCAAACAAAGCAAGAACTGCTTTGGGGGATTGAAAATCCCTGAAGCTGGTTTTTCCCACCCCTTTGATCATTCCTAGCTTTCCCACACAAAGAACTTTTCCATGCATGTGGTACCTGCACTAACACGGCCACGGAGATTCCAGAGAATAAATGGAAATGCCAAAACACCACCACTGCCCACACAGGGAAGCAGAAGCTGGGAGGAACTAGGAGGCACCTTTTGTACTTTGCTGGGTTACCTGTCTTAGGAGAAAGAAGAAAACTGTCCTTACTAATGGCTCCTGCCAGTTTTTTCCACAACCTACCAAATTCCATGGCTCAAAGAGAGAACAGATTTCTTACTCTTCCAGAAATCCCCTGCCTCATTTCATCTGGTTACCAACTGGCATTGCAAACCGCCAAATTTTGTCAACAAAATACAACGGCACTGTTGCCTACATAAATACATTTAACACCTCTTAACATGCAAAACACGCAAACAAACGATAAACGCAGCTTCTGAGCGTTCACAATGCAGCCAGTGTTCCACTGCCCAGCGCTGGCAGCTGCAGTCGGTCAAATTCAGTAACCAGGTAGTTGCCAGGAGTAAGCACAATTTCTGCACGGGACTTGATAGTCATTAGTTTTAGATATTGTTTTGTAGCTTGGAGAAATCTAAAAGAGAGAAGTGTGTGCGCCTCTCGTTTAAGCGACAGAAGTAGAGGGCGTGCAGCAGGGAACGAGAAAGCACAGCAGAAGGAGGAGACGGGGTTTTCGCGTCTTTCAGGAGCCCCGAAGGGCTGGTACGGGGCGGGCGGTCACAGCAGCACCACAACAGGACAAGTCGCGCTCCCTCCCCGTGTCGGTGGCACTTCGGTGCTGTAGGCAGAGGACGAAGCGGCGCTTCCGCGGCGCGCCCAGCACTGCGGAGGGACCCTCCGGCGAGTTGGGCGGGACGCTGCCCTGTTCCTGCAGCCAAGCGCGGCTGCGGCGGGGCGCGGGGTCAGCCCGCCGGGCTCGGACGGCAGCAGCACGGACAGCACCTCCGCCCGTGCCTTACCAGGCTGCAGCCGAACTAACACGGGAAAATTAAGGCTACTCCAGCGGGCAGGGAGCGGCCACAGCCCCGCCGGCGGCTGGGCGGCTCCCGCTCGGTCCGGGGCGGCGGGT